>PVLC010012324.1:0-44590 GCA_004027655.1 Graphiurus murinus
GCATGGGGCAGAGGGACACCCTAAAGCACATGATGTACTTACACAATCATATCAAGGTCACTCACTGAACTGAACCTGAGGGGGGGGGAGGGAGGGGGAGGGAATGGGGTTGGAATTGGGGAAGGGGTCAAATGAGAATTGTGTGCAAATATGTTGTTAACAACTTGTACTTAACAAAGATGTATGCTATATTGCACAAATTACTACAATAAAAATAAATTTAAAAAAAAGATTAAATTATATTAAACTTGGAATAAAGTAAGGAGAGTATATAAGCTGCACATGGAAAAATTAGCCAGGCAGGGCTGCCAGTCTGCAGAGCTCCCAGCATACCGTGCACATGGCCTTTCCTATGAAGAGCTTCCCTGTAGCATAGCTCCAGTTGCATGGGTCAGGATATAAATGACACCTGAATTGTGCAACCCACCCTATCGCTGCCATGACCCTGGAATAATAACAACTTTAATTTTCATGTGAGTCATTTGTGATTTTGTTTCTTTGGAGTCTTCCAAAGTTCACCTTCCCCTGCACCTGATGCTCAGTTAAACATCCTTTCACAATTGGCCACTATCGCGGCTCTCGTCGCACTCTATGTAAAATCATGTGCACTTGTCTCTTCTCCCTCCGGACTCTAAGCTCTGCGTCTCTTCCATCTCTGTACCCACGATGCCAAAAGTATCTGTCACAAAGGAAATATTCAGTAACTGTTTCCGGAATTAAAAGCAAATTATTCTCCATAAGATACACCCAATTGCCTTGTATTTTCCTCCCAATTTTAATTTGTTGTCAATTTAGTCCACTGAGAATGCACGATGCTCCTATTTATTAAATTAAATATCTGCTTGAAGTAGCATATTAAAAATTAAGCTTAGTTAAATCTCAATTTCCTGTGATCATTATATAAGTTGCTCATTGCTGTATCTCATATTAGCTTGGTTCAGTGGTTAGATAGCAATTAACACGAATGCTTAATGACCACTTTCCTATTCTGATATATTGCCAATGATACTTACAGTTTAAAGTGCTTTAGGGTTAATTATAGATGCTTATAATTTTCCTATCCTTCTGGCTGATGTTATATTCTAAAACCTAAAGATATAATGACTGCTTCAGCCTGTGCAGGAAGAAGTCTGTCTGTAGTGGTTCCAAAAATTAACACTTTTAACTCTTCTGTTCTCTCAAGTTACCTACACTGCTTGTAGATTTCCATTTTAGCATCAATGATGAAAAAAAAATTTTTTTCTTCGAAACTGCACAAAATCTGAGTGTTTTGTAATAACAGAAAAAAAGCTATTGTTAAGGGCAGTGACAACAGTCCCTGACCCACAAGGATTTGAGGGAAGAAAATGAATTTCCTTTCTGTTCCTCTCTCTCCCCTTTCAATTTTCTCCTGTATTCAAGTTATGTCTTTTGAGGCCATTTTTGACATTGACTTCCCTCCAAGATGATATTTTGATTTTTAAGGTAGCCAACAAAGTTAGCAGATGCTTGTTATATAGAGCAAGTCATTACACAACATTTCTTTTTTATAATATGATATAATTATCTAGACATACTAACGTAACCATCATAAGCCTTTTTATATCCTCATATACATTTCATTAATGTAATAAAAAGCTGCAGTAAAGCTGTATCATTTGATTGCTGTCTATCATTTCACATATTTCACCTTCTTCATAAATATTCCCGTGAATATGTCCAAGTTAAATTATAAATTTTCCAACTCATAGCCAGGTATCAGGTTTCTTTTCTGTTTCCCCATAGCAGTCAGTGCAGCACCTGTGTTTAATATTCAATGATTATTATTAACACATATTTACATTAAAATAGGTATTTTAATTCTTTTACTTATTTAGCCTAGCTAATCATCCTGAAATGAAGATATTACATGCACTAGAAAATGAGAATTCAAGCCGGGCATGGTGGCGCACGCTTGTAATCCCAGCATTTGGGAGGTTGAGACCGGAGGATCTGGGTTCGCGGCCAGCCTCAGCTACCTAGTGAGGCACTCCACAACTTAGTGAGGCCCTGTTTCAAAATAAAGAATAAAAAATAGGGCTGGGGGTAGAGCTCGGAGGTAGAATGACCACGAGTTCAATCCCCTGTATAGCAAAAAAAAGAGAAAGAAAATGAGAATGTGGTTGACATTTTATTGTCATGTGCATTTCAATGGGTGTGGCAGGAGTTGAATAGCTTTGTTCATGATGACTTGTGGCCAGCAGGTCAGCAAAACAGTTCAAAAGGATGATTTGCACAAGCTGATTTCAGGAAAGACATTTAAAATTGGGAGGAGCAGGCATCACCTTAGAGTTCAACAAGCAAGTTTTTTCAAGTCCAAAAATTTAGAAATCAGAAAAATCCCAATGAGTCTCAGACTTCAAAATTCTCTAGAATGGGTTATTGTGTGGAACCCCACTCAAATAGAAAATGGAAGTAATCTTGATCTTATGGCTCTTCCATGCCTTCTTTAGTGCCTGTAATATAGTAGGGGCTCAACAAATATAGATTAACGTGGCCCAAATAAGGAGTCACCAACTGCCACTACCTGAACACATCCAAAGCACACTGCAAAGGAAACTACTTCATTTAATCCCAGAATCTGAATAGGGAACAAGAAGTTGGCTGTTCTTACAAACACATCCCAGAATGGACACTGATGATATAATTTTGTGAGCCACTTTATTATGCTGTTTATTCATGCGTGAGCTCAATATTTTATTATAAATACTAAAGTGATAATAAATGAGAGTCAGAACTTTACAAAAGTGAACGGCAGCCAACTTAGAAGTGGGATATTTGTTCATACAAATCACTTTGGTCAGTATATATCGTTTCGCTCTTTGCCATTGAATAAAGTACTCATTTTCATTTACTCTTAGCACACTTCAAGAAATGCAATTAAAGGCTGATGAGTAACACAGATAGTGTGCACTGGGAATGTGGAAATATTTACTTTCTGGGGAGTGCAAATTAGCTGTGTATGCAGATTTTGTATTAAATAGATAAGATTTTTCATAAAATCTCAAGCAATGTGTTTGAAAAGGTGAGCACTCATAATTTGTTCATTCAAGCAATTGTTTCCAAGTCCCTTCAACATTTCTCTGTGCCTCAAATGAATATTACTCATATTAGATAGTTGGTCTTATTAAGAAATCCATTTCATTGAATGTCTTCAACTTAATTTTTATGAAAGTTTTTTTAATCACTTTCCTATTTACATTGTTTGGATCCATTTAACTTGAGTATTTTGTCATGTGGAGTAATAACTCATCAATCTGCAGTGCAACCTTTCTGTATGTTACTTTTCTTAGTGCTCTGAAATGTGCTATTTTGAATCCCTGAAATGTTTTAAACCACCAGATTGCTAATTGCTTTGGATGCTGTGAAAAATAATTACTCCACATTATTTTTGATATTTAATTGACAGTGTAATGCATTTAACTAAAGACCTGCAATAAACTATTTCTAATTACTGAGGGTGGTAGAGTGGAAAAGTAGGCTGTAAAACTTTACAAGGGAAGCAATGTTTCTCCATTATGTTAAAAGTCCTTGTTGATATGACTTTTTCAGAGACAAAAAGATCCCCCAAATGGGAAAATTTGGAAAGCTAGGAGTTGTGATATATTTTCTACTTATGACACATAAGGATTTTTTTAAGAACATTACTTTAAGTAATGAATGTCATATTCTAAATTTGCTCTTTTATGTATTTTCAGTGTTACATTATAGTCTCATAATGTAGTTCTGAATGATCAGGACATACATGCACACAGCACTTGAATTTTTCCTTCTTCATTAGCAGAATTTTATGAGAAATTATCAGATTAGTGCTGGAATGAGTACTCTGTCACTTGGGCTGTGTTCAGGTTGCTCTGCTGTAGGAAACTCAGCTGAAAAGACATACCACATACAGTCATGTACTTCATGATGATATTTTGGTGAAAAACAGACTATACATACAAAGGTGGTTCCATGAGATTAGAATGGAGCTGAAACATTCCTAATGCCTAGTGATGTCATAGACATCTTAAAATCATGGTACAACCCATTACTCATGTGTTCATGGTGATTCTGGTATAAACAAACCTACTACGCTGCCAGTCCTATAAAACTATAGCACGTGCAATTATGTACGGTACGTAATACTTGATAATAAAGGAATGTGTTTCTCATTTATGGATCTACTACACTATACTTTGAATCATTATTTTGGAGTATACTCCTACTTATTTAAAAAAATACTGTGATATGTGCTGTGTGAGGCTGGCAGTAGCCTCATAACAACTCGTGTTTATAAGTCTCTCGGTAGCATTAAGAGGCCAAGCTCAGGGAGTGACTTAGACCATCAAGGTGTGTGCAAGCACATTCTGTGATGTTTGCACAACACCAAAATCACCTACGGACTCATTTCCCAGAACAAATTCCTGTTAAGTGACACATGATTGTATATAGATAGTATTAGAAACTGGACCTGTTCTTAGCTCCCAAGGGAAGAATTTACTGTTAGAAATGGATCCCTAGCCAGGTATGGTGGCGCATGCTTGTAATCCCAGCATTTGGGAGGCTGAGACTGGGGAGGATCTGGGTTTGAGGCCAGCCTCAGCTACCTAGTAAGGCACTCTGCAACTTAGGGAGACCTGGTTTCAAAATAAAGAATGAAAAACAGGGATGGGAGTATAGCTCGAAGGTAGAATGCCTCTGAGTTCAATCCCCAGTACCGCAAAAAAAAAAAAAAGAAATGGATTCCTGAAAACAACACTTAGAACTAGTATAAGGAGCTCCTGCTGTCTATAAGTGTCACAAAGAAGGCTGTAAAAGATGTTAAGTTCTTTGAAAAGATGTGTGTTGTTTCCACTGTTCTATGACTCCAGGATATTATTGATAAACATCATAGTCTTATTTCCTACTCACAAACCCTGGTTAACATAAATGTCCCACGATGGTGTTTCATGAAATTTTGGGGTTGATTTAAATGTTGTGTATTTTCCAAAAGAGAAGTACAATAAGCGGCCTGTTTCAGGGAATGTAAATTATTTTCAGAATTTCAGAAATTGAAAAGGGAAAAGAGGAAGGAGAAAATGCTGGGCTGGTGTGAAGCGATAGCCCGCAACCCTCACAGAATCCCAAACAACACGCGAACACCTGAGATCTCAGGGGATTTGGCTGATGCCTCCCAAACCTCCACACTGGTGAGTGGAAAGTGATTTTACCTCAAAATCTCTCACATGTAAACAGAATGCCGAGGACATGGGGAGAGGGTTGACTTCCTAGGCAAATGTTTTCTTGTTTACAATAGTACTTGTGTTTGTAGTATATATTTCATGTAGATTGAGTTTAATTAATGGACATTAAGAAAAATATCTTCATATTTCAATGAATTAAAGTAACATATAACAGTAGAAATTAATTCAGTTTAAGCGGTTATATATTTTTCTACTACTTTGGATTCGGCTTTTACTTATGTTAGTGACTTTAAAGAAATACTTAATGTTCTTGGGTTTAGCTGTGTGATGGAGTCAGTGGGCAAAAAACAACTACAGAGTTAATCAAACATAATTAAAGAATTAGAATTATACTTTTTTGCCTTTTCTTATGCTTTTACCAAAAAAAATCTGAGCAAAAAGATTCAAAATTATAATTTCCCCAACAAATTGTGAATTAAATGGTCAAAAAATAATTTGGAGGCCAAATCAATAATATACTCTTTTGTATTTTGTTTCCAGCTTTAAGTTTAAATGCTTAGCTTTAGTTAGCCATTATTTTCCAGTAATAAGGAAAACATAATTCATTAACAAAAGAAGTTTAGATTTTAGCTACAATATTCTTCATCTTGATTTAAAGAAGGAAAATTCCATTCAACCTCTAAGTTTTAAATTGGCATTACATGTATTTTAATCATTTGCTTCTCGTTTTAGAAGAATGTGAATGTTTTTATTAGCCTGTTTTATTAGTTGATGCACATATAATTAAATATGACTAAAAGTTGCTTAGGTTTTTCTTTTTTTACTTTTTACTTTGAATTTGCTTGACAATTTCTATTATTTTACTGTCTTAATTTCTTTGGGCTGCTATTTAAAAAATGCCATAAACTGGTGGCTTACAAACAAGAGAAATTTATTTCTCACAGTTCTGGGGGCTGGGAAGGTAAAGATGCTGACACATTTGGATCTGGGGGCACAGTTTAGTTTTCTGGTTCATAGATGGTGCCTTTCCACTGTCTTCACATGGAGAAAGGAGCAAACAAGCCCCTTGAGCGTCAGCTATAAAGATGCTGATCTCACTCACTGATGTCCCTCATGACTTAATCACTGATGGAAGAACTCGCCTCCTATTACCATCACCTTGTGGGTGGGATTTCAGCATATGAATTTTGAGAGGACAAAAACATTCAGATGGTAGGCTTAACCATAGAAATAATCATCCTGAATAAACATTCATGCATAGATGTCAAGAGAAACCATCTGAAGGAATAGGTTTCCATTTGACAAAACTTAGAAATAGCTGTCTGATTCCTGCTTAAATTCCACTGTCTTAGATTGTTGGGGTAGGGATAAGGGTATGGAGAGATACATGCAACACTATTGGATATCCAGAGTTCTAAGGAATAGATTCTTTGAGCTTACCGCCTGCACTGTCTTATCTCACTTGACTTGGTCATTTGCTAAGTTACCCTTTTCAACAAAACTTGGCATGAGAAGGCAGATGTTCTCCCTCATATGTGAAAGCTGGGAGAAGTTGGGATACAGAAGGGACTCCAGACAAAGGAGGAGAAACCTTAGTAGAGTGAAGGAGGGGACCTAACTGAGGGAGACATGAGGATAGAGAAAGGCTTGAAGAGGGAAACTCCTCAATAGTCACAATGTACATACACAACTTACCAAAGCTAGTCACTGTGTGGAGCATGGGAAGATGGAGAGGGAGAGGGAATGAGATGGGAACTGGGGGAGGGTTCAGTGTGCTATGTGCATGTATGTCTCTATCACCCTGAACTGCATCAAGATGTATGATTATAATGCACCAATAAAAAATGCATGTATATATTTTTTAATATAAACTGTAGTATTTATGCATGCAACCAAGGGCTAAAAATGTTGGTCAGTGATAAATGTGCTTACCTCGTATGCATAAGGTCCTGAGTTCAATCCCCAATACTGCAAAAATAATAATATAGTAATATTCTATTATATATAGCCAGATTTTGTGAAGTATCAGGCTATAGCCAAAAAAATTTAAAATAAAGGCATGTCTTCTGTAGTTTCATTAAAGTGGCTTTCAGTGCTTAACTCCTATTTCATAGAAATACAGATCAAAAAACCATAAAAATCTTGAGCAAACATTTGGCCTAGTTTTCTGCCTATAACTGATAATCTAATATTACTTTCGTTTCACATATGTGTACTGTGGCCCCGAGAAGTTAATTGACTTACTGATAGCTGGTGAAAGATGAAAGGATTACAGGGATTGGGCTTCTGGAGACAAGGCTTCTGTATGACACTATGCTGTCTCCCTTTCTTGATGACATTTTCTTTCCATGCAAATAATTTTAGTAAGAAGAAAAAAAAAGATATCAGGTTACCGATTTAATTAAAAGCAGTAGTTAATTTTAGTGCTGTACTAAGGGAATAACCTGTAGCCACTGTAATATGTAGCCCTCAAATCTCAATTTCTTAGAAAAATGGAATATATCTTTCTTCTGCCAGAGCCTGGTACGTATTGGGCAGCTCTCCTTAGATGTTTTCTGCCAAAAAATGACTTAAAGAAGCAGACTTTTGCCAGACATTGTGGCATTGTGATCCATGCCCATATCACAATGCCACACTTGGGAAGCTGAGACGGGAGGATTGAAAGTTCAAGGCTAGCCTCAGCATGTTAGCAAGACTCACAGGAGCTTAGCAAGACCTTGTTTCAAAATAAAAAATAAAATAGAGCTGGGTGTATAGCTCAGAAATAGAATGTTCCTGGGTTAAATCCCTCATATTAAAAAAAAAAAAATGGAGACTTTGCTTTTTTTGCGTTGATCTCTTAAGCACATGGCTTTCAGGTCACCAAGAAAATGAAGGGACAGGGCCATTGTGCATGTGCACTATTATGGAAGAGCCTTGGACACATGGACATCATTCCATTGGTCAAAACTTAATTAAACTGGAAAGGAAGGTCAATGCTCTCTACTTGTATGTTCAGGAAAATGAGTTGGAATTAGTGAGTATTCAACTCGTCTCTGCCACAGTCCCCCTTCTGGTCACCAAATGTCATAGCATGGTCCAGTGGCTCATGAAAAGAAAGAATGTCTCTCTACACTGACCACTCAAAATTCTTTTAGTCTTAGGATCTAGACAACGTTCGTGACCTTTGACTATACATTGTCTGCATCAAATAATAGTTCCTCATCAAATAATAGTTCCAGTGGGGACCATGACCATGTTATCTGCACTTTGCAACTTGCTCCAGTCTATACCCAGGATGTAAGAGAAGAATATGTTTTTTTCCATTTGAGGAAAATTATGAGACCAAGAGTTATTCAAAGGCAACATATCTCAGAGTATAATACCCAGGGGCGAGTTACCTCCCCACCCTTTTTTATTATGTATATAATAAAATATATAATATAATGTGAATATATATACATGAAACAGAGTCCTGCTAAGTTGCTGAGACTGGCTTCAAACTCATAATGCTCCTATTTCAGTCTCCCAAGGACTGGGATTACAGGTGTGCTCCACCACACCAGGCTCCAATCTATTTCAAGTGTTGCTAGCCCAGCAGACCCACCATCTGCCTCTCAAGTTGATTCAAGTAGCAGTTTTGCGAAAACATCATGCAAATAGAAGGCTTCTTACCTTTCAAATCCACTTCCTTGTTATCTACTGCCCATCCGTTAAGAAAATGGAATATATTTTGGACTTTCATTATGGTATCACAGGCTTTAGCTACCAATATTAATTTGGGGTAAAATAAAGTTTGGGGTATAGTCAGCAACACAGAAACCACTTTAGAAATTTTCAGAGACTGTAATATAAAAATATACTGAATCTGATATTAATAGATTGAACAGATCAGGTATAGATTCTTAGGCACTGCAGGAAGTAACAACCATTCACTCATATGGAAGAGAAAGGAAGAGAGGCTGGAGTCCTTAGAGCCCAAAAGCTGGAGGAGAGGCTCCCCAGAATGTGTCCCAGACCTCTGAGAGGGCGCTTTCTCTAGAGTTCAGAGGAGAGCCCTGTGCACCTAGGACTCAGACCCCAGAAGGGATGCTCTTCTCCATCCTGTGTTTTCAGGCGGGAGGGAGGGAGTGGGTGCAGTAATGATAGTTCAGGAAGTTTTTGTGAAAACAAAAAACGGAGACACTGGACCCAACTCCCACTACTCACCAAAGCATTGCTGAAATGGCGCCAACAGAAACGGAGGATGAACACGAAGGAGCCAGTTCTTTCTCCTCCTCACTTTTGCATGCCTTTAGCACTAGCACTGTCAGAACCTAATCTGAAAGTTAATGGCAAAGGGGAAATCTGGTTCGAAGTTGTGCAGCCCCAGCATCTTGAGATACAATGTAGATGAATGGGTTTATAGCTGAAAGGTTATTGCTTAGTAATTAGTATAGAAAGTTGATGATAGCTTTTCATAATAAATCCAGAAATTTCAAAGGCTATCATGGCAAAGGTTTCTTTTGCTCATGATTCAGTCTGACAGGTATTTGACTCACCCATTTCATGCTGCAATTTTGTTAAAAAGATGGCTCCTGAGACATATGTGGTGGTGCATACCTGTAATCCCAGTACTTGGGAGGCTGAGACAGGAGGATTGCAGGTTAGAGCACAGCCTCAGAATTTATTAAGGCTCTCCACAACTTAGTGAAACCCTGTTTCAAAATAAAAAATAAAATAGGGCTAAAGATGTAGCTAGAGATAAGATTCCCCTGAGTTCAATCCTGAGTACCATAAATAATAACAATAATTGTAATAATATGGCTTCTGGGTTTATCAAAGAAGGGAAAGAGTGTGAGTGGTTGATCATGAAGATGTATGCATGAATGTGGGACTGATATGTATCACTTTTATCCTAATACCATTGGCTGGAAGTCATTGACAAACGCAAATGCATCTGCAGGAATATCAGGAAGTAGAGATTTCCTATATGACCTAAATAGAGGAACTTAAAGTGCTTACTCAGCTTCTATCACAAAGACATTCCTTCCTTGGAAAATAGACTTTTTGATCTGCACTTCCATTTTGTAGAACCATATATTTATTATTATTATTCCTCTGCTGTCATCTGGAGTATTTGAGGCTTTCTAGTACCAAGTATACACCATGTACAAATGATGATGATGGTGGTGGTGGTGGTGATGGTGATGGTGATGGTGATGTTGAGATGTGAAAACTGATTATTATGTTCCAGGATCCTTTCTAAGCATTTGACACATGTTTTCATCTTTAATATTCAAACCGTCTGATGAGGTAGATATGATCACTATTTCAGTTGTATAGATAAGGAAAGTGAGGTAGAGAGGAATTTAAACACCTGCTTACATTGACTTAGGTAAGAACTGATGAAGCTGGAGTCCCAAGAATCCAAGCAGTCTAAGTCTAGAAGACCAGTCTACCACGTTTCTCTCCAGTCAGGAAGAACACCGTCTTTATTTGAATTGTACATATTTGACTAAAAACAAAGAATGCAAATAATTCATTATAATAATTCATTACGGTGTGGCAAAAAACAAATGGAATCTTCCTTTGTCATCTATCAGTACACGCATCTCTTAGGTTATTCTGTGTTCTGCATTGATTGACATATAAACATGAACAGGTTTGTAGTCATTTTTAACATCTCACTTTCAGTAACTGATCTGATTGAAAAGAGCAGGGCTTTTTTGTTTGATCTATAAGGCGATTCATACTACCTGCTTTTTAAATTTACAAAATATTTATTGAGCTAAAAATCTTTCAAAAATGAATAAGAACCTTGAGGGGCTTGGGAGATTATCCTTATGAAGCAAATATCCTCACAATTTTAACCTAAGTGGGGGAATATGTCTCATCTTGCATGACAGGCAAAGAATAAAGCTCTCTTTTAAATTTATTTTAACACAATTCTACTTGTTAAAAACATAAACAAAAGCACCTCTCACCAATAGTACCCTTAAGCAATTTACTGAATCAAATCTGAGTTCCAATATTAAATTTAAAATGAGAGCAAAGGAGATCTGAAGAATCAGGAATAAGGAGGTGAATGATTACATGGGGATTAGAGTTGAAAAAATCTATGGAAGTCAAAATAGAGAGATTAAAAAATGTCATTTTAGATGGCCAGCAACGACTTCAGAGAAAATTACTCTCCCATAGTCAATGATAATTCTTCGGGGCTATAAATAGAGAGTAGTCGGGTAGAGAAGAGCAAAGTGTCACTCTGTATTTGATAGAGGTGACTTGTCACTTTAAAAGATGCCTTCATTGCTCAGAGCATGTTTTCTCCCCTTCTATGAACAGATGCTCCTTGATTTACAATGGCTTATATCTTGATAAATCCATCATAAGTTGGAAATATTGTAAAAATGTATTTAAGACACTTAACTTAGTGAACATCATAATGTAGCCACAGTGTACAATATATAGTATCCTATGTTTACCCTGGTGATCCCACGATTGGCTTGGAGTTGTGACTTGCTGGCACTACCTAGCACCAAGAGAAAATTGTACTACTCATCATAAGCTGGGAAAGAATAAAAATTCAAAACTTTAAGTACAGTTTCTACTAATGCTTATTACTTTCACATCATTGTAAAGTAAAAAAAAATTAAGTTGAGCTATTATAAGTCAGGGACCATCTGTACATGGTCAAGGATGAGATGTTTGCAGGTCTAGAAAAGACTGAGGAGAGACTAGATAAAAACTTTCTCAAGGAGACAAATGTAATGCATATTTATGAAACTCAAGTGAAAGTTATTTGTAATAGGATACATACTTACAAAGCTTTATAATTTTCAAAGCAGATTTAATTATCCAATGAGTAATGAAATAGAGATATCAGTAAGAATTGAGATATATTCATTTCCAAATGGGAAGGAGCCATTTCTTCTAATTTCTAGAGGCTTTTTAAATATACAATGCCCACTATGAGAATTTGATCCTCATGTTTGCACAATACAAGTAAAAATGACGTATCTCCTAAAGATCAGATAACTAGCTCCAGTAACTAATGAAATAGGACCATTGGTGAGTTGAAGTTCTGTCTAATTTTTTTTTCTTCAAGTACATGTATTTATAGTTTCTTTTTTTCTCTCTCATTTTTTTATTGGTGCATTATAGTCATACATATTTGTTAGGTACAAGCTGGTAGAGGCATACATGCACACATTTCTCATTTAACTCTTCCCCAATTCCCAATTCCTGCCCCACTCCCTCGCTCTCCCTCCTTCTCAAGTCCAGTTTGTGATTGATTCTGATGTTTGTGAAAGTACATCATGTACATTAGGGTGTTCCCCTCCTCATCACCTTCAGTTAAGTCACTTTCTTTGCTCATCTAAGGTTTCTTCTTCGTCCGGAGTCCCTCTTATGTCCCACTGTCTACCTAGCTTCTTCATATTAGGGAGAGCATACAATTTTTTACTTTTTGTGACTGACTAATCTCACTTAGCATAATGTTTTCCAGTTCCATCCATTTCCCTGCAAATGACATGATTTTGTTCTTCTTTATGGCTGAGTAAACTTCCATTGTGTACATATCAAATCTCCCAATTTTTCCCATTCTCTGCAAACTATGTCTTGAAATGAGCCATAATTTACTGATAATATATGTTTTACAAGTCAAATTTTCAGCTACTGGATCAAATATATTCTTATATAGTCCAATAAGTATTCATAAAACAAGCCAGAAAAAGATTTAGGCTTAATTTTGTTGTAAATAACCTCTTGTTTTTAAAATACAAAGTCGTGTTGAAAATTATAGTCCAATATTTGTGAAATTGATGAAAAAATTGTGAATGAACACTGTCTTAATCAACAGTCTCACTGCTGAGAGCTAAAACAACTGGCCGCATAACTTACTGGGAGGAAGAATTATTTGCTCACAGTTTTTGGAGATTTCAGAATTCAGTCTATGTGAGGCCAGGCCTGCAAAACTCCTGGCATGGTGGTGGAAAGTGGAGAGAGGGGGAGCCCAAGGCTCTGCTGTCACATCTTGGAGATCCTAAGCAAAGTGAGCAGGTGGAGGAGAGATCTCATATAATCCCCCAGGCCACATCTAAGGGACTCTTCCTCAACAACCAAGCCCAGCTTCCAATACTGCTACCTTGTTTCCATGAGGGCTAGGGGGACATTATAAATCCAAACCCTTATAAGCACTAAGGGATTTTATTTTGACTTCTTCTAGACGTTTTTAAGTGGATTTTTATGCTTTAATTCAGGAACCCTACTATTATTAGCTGTTGTTATTGCCATTGTTACTGATAGGCTACTCTATCATTTGCTTTGTTGTGTGCTCAACCAACCTACTTGGGCATTTGTGCAATATAGAAGTCCTTGAACCTGAGACTTTTTGTTCTAGAATCCCACCCTTTATTATTAATCAACACTTCAACACTGCCATTTCCTGGATATCATTCAGAAAATAAATAAATGCATCAAACTTGCATGACTTTAATTAGTTACACTGATATCATCATTTGAGAGAACAGTTATCACAAAATAACCAAATATAATGAAAACCCAAAGGAAAATAAATCAGGCTACAGGTAGATGAGTAGAGCTTTTACTTTTCTTTTCTATGCAAAGACAGAAAAATGAGGTAGGTATTATTAAATGAGTATTATTTGCTATTAGAAAAAGTAATCTCCAAGACTAGTGGGTTGAAGTATTTGGTATTAAATATTAATAAAATATTTCAAATTATGGGCCTTCCATTCATAACACTCAGAAATCAGAACTAGTTGAATTGAGTATAGTCTATTGAATCTAACATTCAGCTCCCAATTATATCCTTTTGATCAAATGACCATAAAATTTGATGCAAATCAACCATCTTTAGAAACGGGTGTTAACAAATGATAATGAGCAAGAAAATGATCAGTGTCATAAATTAGTATTATGGGGATGATGTTTATTTTATCAATTAAGTGGCCAAGGATGAGGGCCATGAATATGCATGAGATGCCCAACACTTTCTTTCCCCAGATATTTCCAGAGCTGGCTCCTTCATCTGGAACTTGGCTTATCTACACCAACAATTTTCAGTAGAGTTGCTCCTAACATTGCATCCCAACTATGCTTTGCCCATACATTCTCTATGCCAATACTTATTTTCTTTCCACAGACTCATCTTTATCTGAAAATATTTATATAATTATTTTGTGTTAGCTTATTTTCTATTTCTCTAAAATACTTCATGTTTTAAAATATTATGATCTGTTCTATTTATCCCTATATCTTCCAGTTTTAGAATATAATAGGAATTTAATAAAATTTGTAAAATGAATAAACAGCTTGAGCAGAGAGCATGAAATGAGCAGAAGAGAGACTGTTTTCTACTTTTCAAAGCTCTATTAAGTATAATAACTCATACATTAAACCCCTTCTGCTTATTAGAAATGCCATCCTCTTTAAACTATGGAAGAATTAATCTTCATGATCAAATAATCCTGAGATGGTTGCCATGATCAAAATACATAGTTAAAGGTTCAGAAACTAAAATCATGATTATAAAAATTACATTAGATTATAATAATATTCTGTCTTTAGCAAGAATCAGAAACATTTGCAAAGAGTTTCTCAATGCATAAGATAATGAAATACAAATTTGTCCTTTCAAAGAGATCACAATATGTGTGCCTTTACCAGCTTGTACCTAACAAAGATGTATGATTACAATGCACGAATAAAAAATAAAATAAAAAAATTTACCAATGACCTCTTCCTTGCTGTTTTCCCAATTATACCCATCTTTTACTATAGTCTATTACAGAACTAAGGGAAATCATACACCCGCCTACAGCAAATTTGTCACCCACAAACACAGCCTCTCTTAGAAACCAAATAAAAGGTGCATAGAAGGAGGAGGTTGTGTATATTAAATTTCTCAATAGACCTATTGACATGTCATTAGTCTCACTCTTACTTCTTTTAGTCTCTTGACAAGTGGGCCAGTTGATTTTTGCACAATGTCCTTTTTATACCCCCCAAATAAAGTAGGTCAGGGACGATAGAGTTTTCAGTTGTTTTCCTTTTACATCTCATTTTTATTTATCTTTTTAATTATTATTTAATCATGCATCAGTTATTGTTTTCAATTGCTTTTATAAAGCCTTTACTGAGAACTGCCCAAGGCAATGGTGAATGGAATTTAAATTTTTATTAGAATAACTTGCCAAAACAAATGAGGAAAATTAATAAAAAGACATGATGTTTTCAAGAGCTTTGATGTTTTTTGTTAAGAAAGTAAAATCATTAAAAACATATACCAATGGTTGTTATGGAAACAGATTGAACTGAAGAATGCAAACAGGAGACTGATGCTTCCAATATCACACCATGAGGAAAAATTGCATTTGCTGTACAGCTTAAAGTAGTGTATTAACTTTAATTGTATAGTTACTGAACAATGTCAAAACATGATTATTCACAATAGTAATAATTGATCTAAAATGTTTCTTACATGAAGAAATCTTTCCCTCCAAGGAGTAAAGTCATGAGATCACATTCACAGCTACTCTTATAAAAATGTGTCATGTCTGTCTGCTTAATTTAGATATAAATTAAACTGTGAGCTTCTCAGAAAGATGCTTAATTCTTAGTTAATTATCCTACATGCATAGTATTTAGAACATATATTTTTAAAAATATTTCACTATCTGAGAACCAGCAGGCAGAGTTGTAAATGCCCCAAAGCAGAGGCCCCATGTGTGTATGTGGAATTGAGGGATGCTGATTCTCTGACTCACAAACAACACCAATGGCAAAGATTTCTCCTTTGTCCTTGATTTTGTGAGAATATTGTTATTCTTTATATACAGGGAGCAGGCAGTACAAACAGATTGAATATTTGTCCAGTCAGCTTTGTTTTGCTTCAGAATAAAAACTGTAGCTGGAAATAAGTGCAACCAATCAAGAAAGGACTGAAAAATCCAGAGCAATTCCTAAGTATCAATCTTCTTATTTGAAAGAAAAGTGGGGTAAATAAAGTAGAGTTCCTGTATGGTATTTTAATGCTCAAGGAAAACGCCGAAGAGTTTAGACATGTATCTCAAAACGAGGTATCACTGTTCTCAATGTACAAATAGGGACACTAAAGTTTTTAGAAAGATTATAAAGGCAACAGAAGAGGAATCCAGAGCCCTGAGTTTTTCCAGTATTCTGTGTTGCTCCCTAGAGATTTGTTCATCTAAAGAGCTGGCTGTTACATAATATAACATGATGGTTCTTTTTTGTGGCTTTTCAAGTATACTTTTATTGGTGCATTATAATTATACATCATAGTGAGGTCCTATGTGATATAGACATACATGCATACAGCACTTGGTGTGATTCCCTCCGTATCCCAACCTGTTTTCACCTTCTCCCACCCTGTACATGTCAGTGAGATTGGCAGTGTGATACTTTCATATATGGACGTAGCAATGTTTGATTGGTTTCCTTCCTCAGGGCTCCTCTTTCTCCTCCATACCTTCTTCTTCTAATCCCTGTCCACTATTCTACTGGTCTCTCTCCTCATTTATCTGAAGTCCATTTGTTTCCTATTTTCTCTCTAACCCCCGTATATGAGAGAAAACATCCAATCTTTGACTTGCCAAGACTGGCTGATCCCACTTAGCATAATAATCTCTAGTTCTATCCATTTTCCTGCAAATGACATAATTTTGCTCTGCTTTATGGCTGAGTGAAATTCCATTGTGTGTTTAAAACATATTTTCTTTATATATTCATCTATTGAAGGGCACCCAGATTGATTCCATAATGAGAATACTACAGTACTAAGTGCATATCCATGTTTATAGCAGCACAACTGACAACATGATGGTTCTTTACCTGCAACACGTACTCTACTGATTCACCATCTGCAATATACAAGACTCTTAAGTCCATCATTGACCTTGGTATCCAGTGTTGTATGTTGTTAAGTTGCAATTTAGAGCTCCAGAGTTGTCTGTTGTCATTGAAAAAATAGGGAAATATTTTTTTTAACTTTTGGTTCTGGGTATTGAACCCAGAGGCATTGTATTTCTGAGCCACATCACCAGAACTATTTTATTTTTTATTTGGAAACAGGGTCATGCTAAGTTGCTGAGAGCCTCATGAAGTTGCTGAGGCTGGCTTTGAAACTGCAATCCTCCTGCCTCAACCTAGCAAGAACTGGGATTATAGGAGTGTGCCACCATGCCCAGATAATAGGGGGAAATGAATAACCAGAAAATAAATGATCAAATATATTCTCATTTGAAAAATCTGATTCCATCACCTTTCCGTTTAGAAAGCATCTTAAGGATATATAATTCTCAAAAGAGATTTCTAATATAGATATTTATATTTCCCCTTTTACATATGAGAAACTTAGGTTTTTAGATAATGAGATGTATATGGAATATGATAAATATATAGAAATAAATTTCAGATAGATAGATATATATATCATATATAGCTGATATGGCTGCCCAATTTTCTCATGGATACTAACTATTCACTACCTTTCTGGAGGAAGGGATAAAGTTGTTTAATAGATTCTATTTTTTTAGGCTTAATTTGTTTGAACCTTTAGCATAATACCATGCAGCAAAATATCTATTCAACATATGAAACACATTCCTTGGGTTAAAAGCCAAAAGCCACCTCTTAGTTGATGGCCCGTTAAATTATTTTTTATATCACCATAGTAATTGTCAACTGTAATTATTAGGTGAAATAAGCCATGAGTAGAGCTTTGTGATTCCACATTAAGAAACCAGCAACTTGGACACGGGTGTGGGAACTGAGACACCTGGTTGCTATGTGTCTGATGCAGCCTACAGGAATAAAATTTAATTTAACAATCCAGTAATTCTTTAAAGATAAAAAATGAATAGCTTTCACACTGCAGTTATCAACTTGTCAATTTCTACAGACACATTGCCATACCAAACAAATTTTCCTACACATACTACAAGGAGACTGCAAACAAAAATTGGTTGTCTTGTTTTCATGGGCTGAGTAATTGCACTTATGGAAATTAGACAAACTAGCAGTAGTCAGTGGGCATAACATTGCTGGTGCTATTATTGCCTCTCAATATGCAGGAATAAATTTAAAATTTACTGCAGCTATATACATAACTGTATTATCAAAGCCTGGAACCATAGCAATAACTGTATTATCTGCATAAGCATACGTTTTGTTGTGCTTTGGTTTTACAAATTGAAGGTTGGTGGCAACTCTGTATGGTACAAGTCTGTTGGTCTCACTTTTCCAACAACATGTAGTCTCTTGGTATCTCTGTGTCACATTTTGTTAGCTTTTACAATATTCCAAACTTTTTTTTATTATTATTGTATCTCTTACTGTGATCTGTAATCTTTGGTCTTTGGTGTTATTCTTCTGATTTGGGATGATATAAACCACGCCCACCTTGCCCATCTAAGACAGCAGCAGACTTCCTTGGTAAATATTGGATTCTGACTGCTCTACTGACCAGTCATTCTGTTTCTCTCCATTCCCAGAGACACAAAAATATTGAAATAAGGCCAATTAATAACTCTACAATGTTCCCTAAGTGTCAAGTGAAGAGTTGCCTGTCTTTCACTTTAAGTCAAAAGTTAGAAATAAGCTTGGTGAGGAAGGCCTGCCCAAAGCTGAAATAGGCCAAAAGCTATGCCTTTTGCACCAACTTCATAAAGCAAAGGAAAAGTTTTTGAAGGGAAGTCAAAGTGCTATTCCAGAGAACACACAAATGATAAGAAAGTGAATCAGCCTTATTGCTGATAAGGAGAACATTTTAACAGTCTGGTAGGACGTCGAATCAGCCACAACATTCCCTTAAGCCAAAACATAATCCATAGAAAGCCTTCAATTCTCTTGGAGTCTATGAAGGCTGAGAGAGAAAAGGAAACTGCAGAGAAAGGGTTTGTGATAGCAGAGGCTGGTTCACCAACTTTGAGGAAAGAAGCTGTCTTCCTAACATACATTCTGAGGCCAAGCAGCAAGTGCTGATATAGAAGTTGTGACAAGCTATCCAGAAGATCTAACTAGGATCATTAATGAAAGTGGATATGCCAAACTGCAGAATATAAATGCAGATGAAACATTCTACTTTTGGATGAGGATGTCAACTAGGACTTTTACAGTTAAAGAGGAAAAGTCAATGCCTGACTTTAAGGCTTCGAAGAACAGACTGACTCTCTTTAGCAGCTAAGTTGAAGTCAATGCTTATTTACTGTTGTACAAATCTGAGAGCTCCTAAGAAGCCTACTAACTTTATCTGTGCTCTGAAAATGTGTGTGTGTGTGTGTGTGTGTGTGTGTGTGTGTGTGTGTGGTGGGAACACTTAATATCAACTTTCTGATGAAATTTCAATTATACATTGCAGCAATATTAACTATAGTTATATTATTTCTTCTATAGATATTCATTTTGGGTTAAATTTGTTATTATCTGCTTAATTGAGAAAGATACATATATTATTGAAATCAACCTCTTTTAACATAGCACTTTAAAGTTACACATTTTCATCTAAGAGTACAATTTTGTAACTATCATTTGATTCAAAGTAGTTTTGCACTTCCATTGAAGTTTTTTGTTTTTTGTTTTTTGTTTTTTTTGCGGTACTGGAGATTGAACTCAGGGGCGTTCTACCTCCAAGCTATACCCCAGCCCTATTTTTTATTCTTTATTTTGAAACTGAGTCTCACTAAGTTGCGGAGTGCCTCACTAGGTAGCTGAGGCTGGCCTCGAACCCGGATCCTCCGGTCTCAGCCTCCCGAATGCTAGGATTACAAGCGTGCGCCACCACGCCCGGCTTCCATTGAAGTTTTTAAAACACATGTTCAAAGTCTGTATCTTAGCTTTCAAAGTTTGGTGGATTTTTCTCGTTGTTTTATTATTGATTTCTATCCTTTGAAACTTGTTAAGATCACTTTATGTCCCTCCATGTAGAAATTTCAGTAAATTTTTTCCTTGTGTACTTGAAAAGAATATGCATTTTACATTTATTAGGAACCATGTTTCATATAAATCATTAGCTCAAGTTTGTTAATCATGTTTTTCAAATCATCTGTGTCTTTACTCATTTTTTATGTTCTTGTTTTAGAAGTCACAAAGAGATGAGTTAATATCTTCCACTATGATTGTAAGTTTTTTGCTAATTTTGTCAATTTGCTTTTTATATTTTGAAACTACTTTATTAATTGCATAAAATTTTATGTCATATACATTAGCTGGTTTATGATTATAAGTTTTTCTTCATTAATAGTGATGCTTCTTCCTTAAAGCCTTGGCTAAAATAATTTTTTGTTTATTTTTATATGATATAATGTTTTTTGCCTTGTTAGCACTTTCATTTTTCTCTTTGATTATATTTGTCATATTTCCCATATATAACTTATAAGTAGTTATATTTTTAGGTCTACACTGAAAATATTTGTCTTTTAATTGAGTTTCATTTGCATTTAATTTGATAGCTTTTAGTAGTGGTTTGAGTCTACCATCTTACTATCTTTCGTATATACAAAATTTAGTTTAAACATATCCCTACTGCTTTATATTTGTGTGACCATGGGCAAGTAAGGCTCAGAATGTTTGTAACTTCACCAAGTCTAATAGCACTGGATCTAGGTTTCATTCCTCCTGGTACCTAATGTTGCCCTTAATTGTGATCCACAAAACTGATATATATAGTTCTGAATTTGTCACTAAATAGTAGTGTTTCTAAGTTGGGCACTTCACTTCTCTGTGAATGCATTATAATCATCTTATATTTATATTTATGGGTTTTGAATTTTTCCCAAAATGCAATTTTCATCTCTCCAATACAGTTCTATGATCTATGCAAGGCAATTAAAATCCACATTTGAATGCCATTGCTTTAACTTGCTCACCTAAGAATAGACCTCATCAAATTGTTTTCCTGTTACTCTAGGAGGTTCCCAGCGGCCTAATTCACATGTGCTCAGAACTGGTTCTGTTACTGTTTTCTGGTGAGACCGTCTCATCAAGGAACCTCATCGCCATTGGCTGCCAGTGTCCCACTGGTATCACCATTTTGGGGGACACACTTACCTCTGCTGATGACCACTGCTTCTGCCATTTTGCTAGCTTCAGCCAACGGGACACTGCTCTTTCTACATCTTTGTCTATTCTAAAGGTGGAACTTCATTCCACATAGAAGAGAGACTAGGGTATATCTCTTACTAAGCCCTGAAGTATAGGATGAAGACTAGTAATGTATCAGAAGATAAATTATAACTATTGTGTAATTATGGATCTGAAGATAGAGCCTTATAAAGCCAAACTCCTTCCAATTATACGGAGACGTGTCATTGTAAGGGGCTTTACATTAATTCCTGGTAATAGAAAAAAAAAATTCCACCTAACCTTGTCTAAGATCATCATATATTTCCCACATCAGTCTAGTGATGGGTAGGAGAAACTGTGCCAAGCTAAGTCTTGTTCATTTTTATTTTTTCTTCTAAGAGGTAATTGTTATATTATTTTCTCCATCTGTGAATGGAAAAGACAAGATGAAAACATTTCAAACAAAATTTCCCCTGACGCTAATCCAGGTAATGCTAAAGAAAGAAAATAAAACTATTTGTAATTATAATATGCTAATTCTTTTTATAAACTAACTATATACATATACTTCTGTAAAATACATGTAAAATCTTCATGTTTTATCTACATAGCCAAAGTCTGTACATTAGTTGCATTACTTATCTTCTTGATTGTTGAGAAAAATTTCTGACTCATATATTAAAAACTCCGAATGCAGTCAGAAGTCAGAGGTGGTGGAGCACACCTACAATCCCAGTAGTTGGGAGGTTGAGACAAGAGAATTGCATGTTTGAGGCCAGCCTCAGCAATTTAGCAGGATCCTATTTCTTTTTTTTTTTTTTTTTTTTTTGCGGTACTGGGAATTGAACTCAGGGGCATTCTGCCTCCTCCGAGCTACACCCCCAGCCCTATTTTATTCTTTATTTTGAAACAGGGTCTCACTAAGTTGCGAGTGCCTCACTAGGTAGCTGAGGCTGGCTGCGAACCCGGATCCTCCGGTCTCAGCCTCCCGAATGCTGGGATTACAAGCGTGCGCCACCACGCCCAGCGAGGATCCTATTTCAAAATTTAAAAAAATTTAAAAATCCAAGGGTGTAACTCAGTGGTAGAGTACACTTGGGTTCAGTCTCAGTACCAAAACAGCAACAACAAAGACTGAATGTGATATTATCTGTTTCCATGTATTTATTATAAATGATAATAAAGATGTTATTCTAGCTTTTATAATGGGATCTATTTTCCAGAAGTATAATTAATATAAATATTTATGTATATCTACAAGGAGATCATAGGTAAACTTACCTAGCAGAAGGCTATACTGGTCTGTGTATTTGCCTATGAAGACCAGGTATATCTAGAAAGAGAATGACTTAAGGTCCTATAAATGAAAAAGTTTTATTTTCTCATAACACTTAAAGATACAGCAAGCATAAAAAAATAATGTATTTCAGTTATAAATATTACAAAAATCATTTAAGTTAACAAACAGTCTGTCCTACAATTTCTCAATTATTAAGGGTATGTGGCAGGTTTTTGTCAGGCAACCAGTTCCTAGTACTATCTTCCTAAAGTTAGAACTTCAGAGTACCTTGAACAAAGTTGTTTTTAATCTGCTTTTGTTTTGGCATCAAATGTGAAATTTACTCAGAAGTTGATTTCCAAGTACAATTTTTTGTTTTATTTTATACTTAGTAAGGAACATACTGTCTCTTTGTCTTGGCAAACAAAGGAATGAAGTACAAGAAAAAAATAAGTGTTGCACCTGCATTGTTTTTAATGTAACAAGACAACAAATGAAGTGGCTGCTGTTCAGTGCTTTTTTGCTTGTCAGCAAGGCTGAGAAATGAAGGCAGCCTTCTCAATTGTCTCACCTGCTCATTTGTGGACATGGAGTTGATGATGAAATTGTAGTTCACCGCATTCTCCTTCCTGCTAATTGCTTCAGGAGAGCTTTGATGGATGCTGCACAGGGGTATGCACCGTAAACAGAAACATTATTTCCCTATAATTTTCCCCATTTTCACTGAACTTGCTAAATTGCTTTGACTTTATTCAGTTGTCTTTCTCAATAAAATAACATGTTCCATGCCATGTTATTCTTTTTTTTTTTTTTTTTTTTTCATACCAGAATAGCCCAAAGCACCTACTCTGAAGGAAAAAGAAAACAATAAATACGATTTTGAATCCAACTTTCAATGGACCTAGAGGAAGAAAAGTAAATCTAATTTTTTAAGTTTAGGAGATTTGGGGAGTTTTTTTTTTTTTTCAAGACCTTTCTAATTTTGCCAAATAAGTTAGAAGAGCAGTCAAAAACAACTTAATTTTTCATGTCTCTGTCACATCAGCTCATCTTACATTCATGTCCCTTCCATATATTATAAAGCACAGATATTATTTTTCCTTTATAGAAACCAGAAGCTTGAAGATTGAGGGATTTTATTCAGTCACACAACTCACAGGGAGAGACCACCATTGGAATCATGTAATCTTGACTTTCTACCTTTCTGTGTCCTAATTTCTTCTTTGGTCCCATACATCTATACCTATTCTGGATCTCTCTGCAAGGTATTCACAATTTACCCATTTTCCCAAATTAGAAACCACATCCCTTATCAAACTGGCCCCAGTCTTCCCTTCAATTTGTCCTCACCTCAGTTCATTCCTTCCTCTTCATAATCTCACAGATTGTTTTTCTGCTTCTAAGACTTCCTGTTTCTACTCTGATTTGAATTTTGCCTGGAAACTTGTTTCCAAATCATCAAAGGAATCCAGTGCTCTCAACCCCTCAGTGGCTCAGCACTGTGGGTAACATAGTCTCTAAACTTGGTAGAGCAGTGTATATGAATGAGCATGTTCGTATTCAAGCACCACACCATCTAGTTATGAGTCCCTTAGCAGTCCCAGCTCTGCCGCACCAAAGAATCACCACACACTGCCAATTCCTCTGGAGCTTTTATCTGTCCTCTTGCAATGGTGTCATGAATTGCCTTTCCTTTTTCCTGAGACCTTTAATTTGTCAGGCTGTTTTTTTTTTATTTTCCTTTACTTCCATTTGGATTGGGTAAATATATCAATATATCAGCCTTGCACTTTGGACCTGATTCTAACCTAGCAATTCCTTTAAGTATTGTGCCTAGGAAATTTTTTTTTTTTTGGTTATAAGAAGAGAACATTCAATTGAGAGGCATCTGGTTCTCACTCTTCTCAATCAGTGTTCAACGCAAGAAAAAAAAAATGAGTAACAAGTCAGTTAAAAAGAGGATTTAGTCATCGAGAGGTCAAGAGAAATTTTTTGCTGAACTTCTTGGAAAGACTCCCAGAGCATACCCATTGACCCAGCAAAGAAAGTACCAACTCAGATCATTACTGGGACAATGCTTGGAGCAATAACCCCACCTATCATGTCACAATTTCCTCTCAAGAGCCAGAAGACTAAGAAATAGATTCTCTGGCTTTCCTGCTGAGAACTTTGCATTTTCACAACCTTGTTTGCTGGCAGCAACTGCCACAGGAGACATGGGAAAAAATTTTTTTCACCATTTTTGAACCTCAGGAGAGCATGTAATAGTTGAAATTTAATTTGCATCCAGAACCCTAGCTACAAGGCCATCTGAGAAAGGTTTTTATCTCTCCAAATCTGGAAGGAAGGAGGGAGGGGGTGATATAGGGTGAGTGGGCCCCCTGCTTGCATTAAATACTGAGCTGACAGCTGCTTGAGCACCAATATTCAGGAAATGAGCTTCATAGGAAGAATCAGGTTTATTCAAAACTGACCCTGAAGAAGATAAAGGATGGCTTCTTCAAAGCTGTATGCTCCCAGGCTCAAGGGAGAGAAGAGTTCTTAGAGGAGGAAAGAGGGAATGAGGCTTCAGGGTGGACCTGGTACCTCTCAGCAAGGAATCTTGTCTTTTTGAGAAAATTCCAATGGATTTCTAGCTCTTGCCACTTACTAAGGCAGGGAGTTACAAAGACCATCTGAGTTCTGCATATCTAAAGCATGTTTAGCAGTTAGCCTCTAGGGGGCGCTTCTCTTCAGCTGAAGGTTTAAGGATAGGTTAAAGGGCACAAGGTGGGGACAGTGAAGAATTTCAAAGCAGCCTCTACCGCACAGGGTCTTCAGCATCTTTTCACCTGCAGCTCCTGGGCCACTGCTCCCAGAGGCTAATATCCCTTCCCTGTCCCCTCTGTACACTCTTTTGTTCAAGCAAAGTGCTTCTTTCCATAGTCCAATGACCATCAATACACCATGATGGCATTAAGTTTAGAAATGTGTATTTAATACATATTATTAATTTATATTAAAAATTTGCATATATGTAAATAAGAAAATGGTAGCCGAGTGCAGTGGTGCACACCTGCAATCCCACTACTTGGGAATCTGAGACAGGAGGCTCACAGGTTCAAGGACAGCCTTGGCAGTTTAGTGAGACTCTCAGCAACTCAGTGAGATCCCATTTCAAGACAAAAAACATGAAAAGGGTTGAATTCCCAGTTCAATTCCCAGTACCAAAGTATTTTATATAAATTTATTTATATTAATTCATATAATTTATATATGAATCTTATATTTACATAATATTTTATGTGTATGATATATATAAGGGAAAGTAGCAAAAACAGTTGAAATATTCCTAAATAAGCTATGAAAAATTTCAAGTTTACTAGGCATTGTTTGATCTAGTCTGTATTTATTCTCCAAATAGTAAAGCAGATAATAAGCTGAA
Organism: Graphiurus murinus; assembly: GCA_004027655.1. Taxonomy (NCBI): domain Eukaryota; kingdom Metazoa; phylum Chordata; class Mammalia; order Rodentia; family Gliridae; genus Graphiurus; species Graphiurus murinus. The sequence continues at coordinate 25,949 of PVLC010012324.1, forward strand.
GCTAAGCATGAGAAGAATCTCATTCCAGGAATGCTCAGACATCTTGAATTTAACTTTTAGAGGCTTTAATTAAATTGTTCACAATTTGAACTTACCTACAAAATCCTGACATTTCAACCTTGCTCCTGGCTATGCAGAATATGTTTTAGAAACTAGACCCTTAACTGGACTGTGCAGATATAATCTCTCTGCTATTTGAGAAATTAATTTTAGGAACTTAGAAAGTCAGGCAAGGCCAAGCTATTAGCCTGTCTGCTAGAAAGGTCAGAGAGTTATATCTCTTGTATATAGTGGGGCCTCTGTGTGATTGTTTACCTAATTAATTTACACATAAACATAGTGGTCCACATTCCCTTCAGTACAGGTGTGTGATGACAAATGTAAGTTTATAGCATACATATGCATTGCTAGAAGTAATGCTGTCATAAACAGTACTTATGAATGAAATTGTTTGTTTGTTTATGTTAGTATTTATGTGATTCAGTCCAGGAAAAAGCTGTCTCCATTACTGTCTTCCCTTTTTTATTCAGGACTTAGATGCACTTTCCTAGAAAATCAGTCAAAGGGCCCCACTGTTGTGCTGAAAGAACAAGAAGGAGATTTGGCAACTCCTGAAATTTCTTGCTCTGTTGGGATTTAAATTGGCATATATGAAAATGTGTATGTCCAAATGGAGAATCACAAATGTGCTAATCATATAGGATGTTTATAATGGGTTCCACAAGAAGATGGTCAATTTCCTTAGAATTTTGTTTTTTTATATTAATTAAAGCATTTGGTTTTTTATCCATTTTATGTTAACACAGATTCAAATGGCCAGAATACCCAATATTCACAGTTGAAAGAGAAATTAAAATGGTTTTATTATCCACAATGAATCACTTTACCAACTAGCTTTTTCTCTTCCTAAGATGTTTTTGAGGCCTTATGTGTTTGAGTGTATAAACTTGAAGGCATACTTTTGCTATCAAAATGTAAATACTACTTTCTTTTATCCTCTTTTGACATCAATGTTACTTGCCTTACACAAAGAACTCTAAACACATCAATGAACGTGTTTTTACATTGGTTTCTTAAAAATATCCATTCTAGTCCCTTAAAATGGTTTCTATTCAGCTATATTATTTAAAAAATCATGTCTGAAAATATATCCACAGACTGAAACTCATAATGACTGAAGTTTTGGGTTTTACCAAAAAATGAACAAGGAAGAATGATGTAAATGATAAAAGTAGTATGAACTAGACTTGGCTATTTCTAATGTACAATTTATTCTTTCAATACCATTCAAGATTCCCTATAAAGTTAAAAGCAATTATTAAAGAAATTAAGGACATTAAAATTACACCCAAGCCAGGCAGGGTGGTGCATGCTTGTAATCCCAGTATTTGGGAGGCTGAGACGGGAGGATTTTACGTTCCAGGACAGTCTTGGCGAATAGTAAGACTTTCATCAACCTAGCAAGACCTCGTTTCAAAATAAAAATAAAATAGGGCTAGGAGTGTAGCTCAGAGGTAGAATGTCCCTGGGTTGAATCTCCAGTGCCACAAAATAATAAATAAATAAATAAATAAATAAATAAATAAATAAATAAATAAATAAATAAACAAACAAACAAATAAACAAACTGAAAGCAACAGTTTTCAGTCAGGATGGACGTCGGAATTACTAAGGATTGATGATGATGGTGATCATGATGATGATGTGTGATGGTGATGGAGGAGAAGAATATGCCTGTGTGTATCTATGTGTGTGTATGTATGTATGTGAGTTTACTGGGCGGTGGTATTCTCATATCCATGCTTCATCCTGAACTCACTGAATCAGTATCAGTAGCACGAATTCCATAAACACATTTACATTGGAACCTTTTATTTGTGCTTCTTTAGCTTTATTGGTTTCAAAGTTGCCCGTCAAGAAAACAGAAAGGTCTTATTTTCATTGACAACCTGTCTAATTGCATGGTTCATTCACTTCAATTTTGCAAAGCATCAAAGTAAGGTTCAATTTATGCATAGTGTACAAATAATTAACAACGTTAGCTGCAATTTTCAAAGCATCCTTGGAGTATAGTCAGGATTAACTTCACCGGCCTTAACAAGTGGACAGTTTTTCTGTTCAGTCATGTCCTATTGGATGCTTTGGATGCTAACCATGTCTACATCACAGGCATTGGACTAAGTCGAGCCCAGGGTCATTCTGGTTGGTTTTTTTTGTTTTGTTTTGTTTTGTTTTTTTTGCATTATTGGGGATTGAGCACGGGAGCATTCTACCTCTGAGCTATACCCTAAACCTATTTTTTATTCTTTATCTTGAAGCAGGGTCTCACTAAGTTGCAGAGGGCCTTACTAAGTTGCTGAGGCTGGTCGCAAACCTGGACCCTCCTGTATCAGCCTCCCAAGTACTGGGATTACAAGCATGCACCACCACACCTGTCTCATTCTGCTCCTTTGAAGCCTCCTGACTTAAAGGAGCTTCAAATCTAAAGCAAACATTTGATTTAATGGCAGAAATAATTCATTAGTCATAATTTTTATAAATATATTCAATAAATTTCTAAACCATATCAATTAGCCGGGCGTGGTGGTGCATGCTTGTAATCCCAGCATTTGGGAGGCTGAGACCTGAGGATCCGGGTTCGCGGTGAGGCCCTCTGCAACTTAGTGAGACTTGGTTTCAAAATAAAGAATAAAAAATAGGGCTGGGGGTATAGCTCAGAGGTAGAATGCCCCTGAGTTCAATCCCCAGTACTGCAAAAAAAAAAAAATCATATCAATTAAATATAAATTAGATCCAACTATTAAAAGGAAATAATTTGATCAATATTTATTTATTTATTTATTTATTTATTTTTGTGGTACTGGGGGTTGAACTCAGGGGCATTCTACCTCCAAGCTACACACCCAGCCCTATTTTTTATTCTTTATTTTGAAACCGAGTCTCACTAAGTTGCGGAGTGCCTCACTAGGTAGCTGAGGCTGGCCGCGTATTCTTATTTTTATAATGGCATGGATAAGAATAATCTCCTAGAATGTCATATGTTGTAGTCTTCAGCTTGTCTTTGGTCCTTGAAATGGCTAATTCTCTCTCCCCAAGACTCTCCCAATTCAATGGAGAAAAAATAATGTGTTGGTTGGAAATCTTATTATTAAGAGACAACTACAGCTCTAGAAAACATCAATACACGTAAGAGAGGTCTATATGTAAAAAGTTCCATACCACTACTTATCTTGTCTTCAGTCTAAGGAGAAAGGAGACTTTATTATCTGTATCATCTGTCATTCAGCGCTGAGAACAGGATAATCGTAACTGCTTTTAGTTTCCATCAAGAATGACCAAAATAAAAATGTTGTTTTTACTTAGTTTCTTTTTTATTTAAAAAGTGAAAATCTCATGTATTATATATGCAAAGGGAACATAATTTTATGTAGTGTTAGATTGTATGTAGTCATTAATTGTCCAGAGCTGAGTTTGAAGAAACCATGAATTTTAGCCAGCTATCATTGTGGAAAGTATGGGAAAATAAGTATTTTCCTTTATAAATCAGCTTCACTAATATTATTTATCAGTTGAGCCAACTTTGCCTATGTTGTTGTCTTTGTCCTTACTCGTTGCCCAAAACAGTTTACCTCTGTACTGTCTGCCAATGGCCAACCACTCCTGCATTGGAAAAGTATAGGAGAGCACATTCCATGTATGGATAACCATGCACAATTAGGTTTGCTAAAGACTGCATCTGTAGAAGAAGAAAGAGAGGACGAATGGCTGGTAGCTGATCATTTTACTGAAGTTTCACAAGTGAACCTACCTTAAAGTTTAAAAAAAAGTATTTTGTGAAGAAAAATTAATTATAGTGATCAATAATTGTATAAACCTGAAGAGCTAATGTGGCTATATGTATTCAAGGTTTTAAAATTGAATAGTTTGTAAGCTGGAACAGGACAGGTTATGTTCAAAGGCAACTCATTGACTTAACAGAAAAATTCTTTACAAGTGAGAAGTATTCCATGGGTGAGTAATAAGGCACTGTCTTGAGAGGCAAAAGCTCAATGTCACGTTAACCAGGCCTCTCTGTGACAAATATAAGTCAACAGCATGAAGTTCAAAATTGTTATAAAAACAAAAGCAGTACTTGGGAGACTGAGACAGGAAGTTTGTTCCAGGCCAGCCTGGGTAACTTTGTGAGGCCCTCGGCAACTTAGTGAGATCCTGTTTCAAAATAAGAAATAAAATGGGGTTAGGAGTATATATCAGAGGTAGAATGCCCCTGAGTTCAATCCCTAGTCCCTCCTCCACCATTCCCCACACACAAAAGAGAATTGTTAAAAAGTGGATAAAGAGAATTTCATATAAATATTCAGATATTGAATGTATAGTATCATGAATATGGAGGGTTTTATGTTCCCCTTTCTTTGACAAAGTTGCACCTACTGAGACTTACCTCATCCTAGTGCTCATGCATAGTGCTGATCAGAAACACTTTCTACTTCTTATGGCTGATGAAGTTAATCCTGGCCTCACTCAGGGGTGTCTTGTAAGCTACAGCTAACATTGCTCATTCTTTGAGCACATTTTAGCACGTATACAGCCCTTAGTCCTTATAATACTTCAATACTGACTCTACCTAATGATCTGGTGAAATGACTTTAAAGGAGAAAGTGCTGGATCAAAACAGCAGGTGGGGCCGGGTGTGGTGGCGCAGGCTTGTAATCCCAGCATTCGGGAGTCTGAGACTGGAGGATCCGGGTTCGCGGCCAGCCTCAGCTACCTAGTGAGGCACTCCGCAACTTAGTGAGACTCGGTTTCAAAATAAAGAATAAAAAAATAGGGCTGGGGGTATAGCTCGGAGGTAGAATGCCCCTGAGTTCAATCCCCAGTACCGCAAAAAAAAAAAAAAAAAAAAAAAAAAAAAAAAAAAAAAAACCAGCAGGTGGGGTTGGAAGTTCCAAGTGGGAAGACAAGAAAATAAAGGAAAAAAGAGAACCAAGTACACATTGTTATCCCTCAAAAGAAGAAAGTTCTGAGAGTAAAGGGACTCCTTTTTCCAAGAAAAAAAGACGTATATGTAAAAGATATACATATATTTAATTTTTTTTTATTGTGTAAAGAACACTTATCAGGAGATCTGCTCCTTTAGTAGATTTTTAAATTTACAATTCAGTATTGTTATCTATAGACACAATGTTGTACAACAAGAAAAACAGATTTAAAAATTTGGTATAGACAAATGTGGTGGCAGATGCCTGTAATCCCAGCACTTGGGAGGCTGAGACAGGAGGATAGCAGGCTTGAGGCCAGTCTCAGCAACTTTGTGAGGCCCTTGGCAACTTAGCCAGATTTTGTTTCAAAATTAAAAATAAAAAGGACTTGGGGTATAGCACAGAGGTAGAACGCCCCTGGGTTCAACCCCTAGTAGCACAAAATAAATAAAATAATATATTTAAAGGGTACAACAGAATATTATTCAGCTTTTTAAAAAGGAGGAAATCCTTCAATGCAAAGATATGAGTAGTCTTTGAGGACAATAAGCCAGTCACATGGCAAAGTTTCTATCATCATACTTATATGAGGATCTAGGATAGCCAAACTCATGAAAGTAAAGAATTGAATTATGGTTGTCCAAGCCTGGGGGAAGAAGGAAAGAGGGAGTTGCTAAAAGATTCATATCATTAGTATATATACATTATATAATACAGATAAATGAATTCTAGATATAATAGATGTGGTATAAAAATAAAATAAGCCTTCAGCTTTAATTTTTAATTTATGTATACATATTTTAAATTTTTAATTTAAAACAAATATGTGAATATGAACTTTTACTGATGGTGTTAAAATATATATTAGAATTATTAAAATTGGATTAGATGTATAATAAAGTCTAATTTACACATTTGCTTATATATATATTTTTTTTTTTGGTAATTTCACCCCTGTAAGTTATTGCCTAGTTTTATTTCCACTCTTATAAATATTGTGATATTGGACCATCATCCTTTAAACAAATGCTTGAATTATTATAAATCATTTATATGAAAAGGTAATGTATTCTCTAAACTGATTATAATTTCTTTTTCTTGATTTCCATTGCTAAACCTTGAAAAAATTTTTAAAATATTTTGTTTCAAAGTATATGGATTGCAATATTATTAAATTTAGTAAAGCAAAATTTAATTTTCCTGGAGGCTTGACATTATTTGATTATCTTTATCATTAGTTTCCTTTGGGTTACTTTCTTTCAGTATACTTTAATTACTTCTTTTGATCATTCTGTTTTGTAAATGTTTCTGCTCTAGTAGTGATAATTATAAAATGGATGAGCCAGGCTGGAAAATTATCATCTCACTTAATCGTCTAGGACCATTGATATGATTTTTAAGACAACAATACTGGTTTGTATATGATGATAACCTGGATTCAGTTAGGAAGCCGCTTTGCTGTAAAATTAGAAAGATAATAGCTCTCTTAAATCTCTTTTATCCTAATGCATACCTTCCTTTTTTTTTTCACATGATAGAATCCAAGTAGTGAATAGAGCAAGGTGTTTACAGTTGATTAGATTTGGGTACAGATTGTGATTCTGCACACATCAACTACCTGACCCCCAGGCAGTTGTTTCTCCCTCAGACGCCTAGTTTCTTCCTCCGTAACAAGAAGATAATAGCACCTGCTTTGCTGGGTAGATGTCAGATAGTCTATATAAAATACCTGACCAAGCAATTAAAATTGCAATTGTTAACCGGACACAAACTTCAGACATCAGTATACTTGTAGAGATCTAAATCAATATGGAAATATGAAGAAGATTGAAGTTCACATATCCCCTTGGTTCTCTGAATTTTGGTAGGCTAAAATTCTAACAGTTTTCTAACTGATGCGAGTACAGGAGGCCTAAGACTCTGTGTGATTAGCGCAGTCAATTTAACAGTTGTTAGAAAAGAGAAGATGAATATAAGAAGTAGTAAGTCTTAAAACCCACAGTTATGACAAGATTCCTCCACCTAGATCCATGAATAAAACAGATCACTTGAGATTTTATGTAGAATTATATGTGGATCGAGCTTTTCTGGATGAAGGAGTCACAGATTCCAACACATTCTTGGTAACATCTGTGACCTCCACACATCCAACACCTGGCTAAAATTATAATTCTCTTCTTTTTTGCCTTATGCTTATATAATTGTCAAATAACTAGAGCACAGCAGGGTTTGTAATCATTACTCTTGCACTTCCCTAGTTGTGCATATATGTTGGCAGACAGTAGAAATAATTATAGTGCAGGTGACTTTTAGAATGAAAGCCCAATGTGAAAGGAAGGGCGAGTCTTGTTGGCAATAAATGAATCATGTGATCGTGTGATCCAATGTGCATTGTCCATTCATGAATAAGACTGCAATGCCTACCATACCTCTCTAAAATGACATATTCCTACAGATTCCCAACTTAGAAACTGAATGACAAATGACTAATACCTAAAAATTTCAAAGCTGAGGACAGGTTTCTAAAAGGGATGGGTGAAAAGTATCATCATTAGAAGTCTTGACAATTACTCCCTAGCTTGTGCATATTCGAAAAAAAAAAAGATGCCCCTTCACTTTCTGTGACTGGCTAATCTCACTTAACATAATGTTCTTCAGGTCCTTCCATTTTCTTTCAAATGACATAATTTTGTTCTTCTTTCTTGCTGAGTAGAATTACATTGTGTGTACTTCCCATAGTTTTTTAATCCATTTATCTACTGATGACCACCTATGTTGGTTCCATAATTTGCCTATTGTGAATTGTGCTGCTATGAACATGGGTATGCATACATTACTGTAGTTCTCTGGTTTCAAACCCTTTGGAAAGATACCCAGGAATAATTGGGATACAAGAGGGAACCCAGATAATGGAGGAGAAACCTCAGTGGATCCAAGGAGGTGGTCTAAGGGAAGTAGAGGAGGAAGACTGAGGTTCATTAATGGAAATACTACCATCAACTATGTGTACATATGTGAATATAACATGTCCATCTCAGTACTTTATATTGGGAAGGGGGGAAATGAAGAGGCAAAAGGAGTCACCAAGTGCTGTGGGAATGTATGCCATCGTCAACATGCTTTACATTATGATGTGAGACCATAATGTACCAATAAAAGCACATTATAAAAAAATAAAATAAATGAAATAGAAAAAATGATGAAGAAAAATGTCTTGACAAAGTATAATAATAATACAAAGCTATGAGAGTTCCTTGCAGATCTGCTGCCAGTGGTATCCAAGGAGGTGAAGTTATGGAGGGAAATTTGCCTTGTGTTCTGTTTTGCCGAAGGAGCTTGTGTTCTATGACATCGGAGCCACAGACAGTGTGTTTCCTTGGAGGGCGGCTTGTCAGCGAGTTGTCTGTCTTCTGAACTCTTTTCCCAGGGCCCTGGCAATAAGTAAGAGATTTAGAATTTGAAGCTACAATTTTCCGCTTTCATGGTCTTTTGATACACAGGACAGCTTTTCCTTGATTTGTGGAATTAGTCATTTCTAAATGCAATTAGAAAAGAACAGAAAAATTCGAGGGAGCCTAAAATCCAATTAAGTCAGTTACCTTCTAATCCTGTTAACATCATTAAGTTTTAGTTTACATTACTTCAACTTCTAAATTTTTATCTTGTAGTACTTTATTTACCTTATAGTACCAATGATTTAATTTTCCACAAATTTATCAGCCTAGATTATTGAAATCATTTATATTTTTATTTAATATCCTACAAACACTTGTTGAATGTCTACTGTTGCAAACTCTGTGCTTAGAATTGGCCATACATACTTCTTGACCTCATAGTCTAGTGGGAGAAGTAGCCATTAATTAAATAACCAAAGACATAAAAGTGTAAAATTGACATTATGACAGATGCTAAGGGTAATTGTGGTGCAAATATATGCAAAATAAAATGAAGAGAAGTTAGGAATTGAGACTTTCTTGAAAAAACAAGCATTTGTGTTGAGATCTGAAGGGCAAGAGTTAATTGAACAAAGAAGGGAAGGAAGTATGCTTTAGAAGGAGGAAGGCTGCCAAAGGGCAGGCACACTGTAATATGTTTGCTGTGTGTATGGAAGCTAGAGAACCAGTAAGATTGGAGCAGAGGAAGCTGGGAAAATATGCTTCAAGAGGAAGCTGGAGAGGTCGGGAGGATCCTGCTGGACACTGCAGCCTTTGGCGATGAGCTTTCTTTTTATCCTCAGAAGTGTAAAGAATTTTAAGCAGGTAAATGGCACAATTGTATTTGCATTTCTGAAAGCTTAGCCTGCCTTCTAAAGAATGAGGTGGAACAAGAATGATGTGGGCAGAATACTTAGGAGGCTATTTCTATATTCTGGGGAAAAGCAGATGATAGTATTGACTGGGATCCATGGAGCTGATACTTAGGTATGGAAAGAAGTAGATGTACATGAAATTTATGAAGCCAACTTTATGGGATTTAGTGATAGATTTAGTGAATAAGAGGGAAAGAGAGAGCTATAAAACTACCCTAGCTTTCCAATTGGCACGTTTTGATGAATGGATTCTATTATTAGATATGATAACTAGGTGAGGTAATGCATATGATATTTAGATAGGGTTAGCCGTGCTGTGATGTATATATACATCAAAACAATATGTTGTATGTGGCAAATGCATGCAATTTTATCCATTGGTTTATTAAAAAGAAGTAAAGAACAAGGGGAGAGAAGTAAGTTTGGGTAGAATGTGAGGAAGATAGTAAACTTGCTATTAATTATTATGAGTTTGAGGTTTTATTTATTTATTGCAGTACTGAGGATGGAACCCAGAGGCATTCTATCTCTGAGCTGCACCCCTAGCCCTATTTTTTATTCTTTATTTTTGAGACAGGGTCTTACTAAGTTGCAGAGGACCTCACTAAGTAGCTGAGGCTGGCAGCAATCATGCGATCCTCCTGAGTTAGCTTCCCAAGTAGTTTGAGGTATTTTATGTATTCAAAATAAGATGATAAGATGTCATTAGTGATATACACCTTAGAGTGGTCTGAGTTTTATATGTATATATATTTATATTTATTTATATATCAAATTTGTATACATGCACACACTTGTATATAATGACTCTATGAGCATGAATCATTTTCTAAGAGAGAGATGAAAAAGTAAAAAGAAAGCCTGGGGAAATTCAAATTTTAATGACCTATAATAGTGGAGTTCTAAAACAGGCAGAGAAAGAGCACCTAGGCAGTTAAAACACTAGGGGAAGATTGTGACATGAAGTTCATAAAAGTGGGTACTTTAAATAGACAACTGAGTCAGCACTATGGAATGCTGCTGATAGGTAAAAAGAATGAAAATCATCTATTGGACTTAGAAATATCAATATTAGCACAAACCTTACCAAGACTTATTTCAATATAGTATTAGGAATTGAAAGCTAAGTGGCATAATCTGGAAATAAGAAAATGCAGATGGTGAGTGGATAACTCCTTTAGGAAAGGGGGCTGTAAAGGAGAAAGAGCATTAACTGGAAGGAAATAGGGGGTCAGTATTTTTTTATTCATTTATAGAGATTTGGTTTTTTTTGTTTGTTTGGTTTTTGTTATGTTGTTGTTGCTTGCTTGTTGGTTTGCTTTTGTCTCTGTCTTCTGCAGACTTGAGCCTCTTTAAAAAATGATGGGAAGAAGTCAAGTGAAAGGAAGAGGTTGAATACAAATGTAAGCAAAGGAATCATGAAGTTATGATTTTCCAGAATATAGGATGAGATGAAAGCTGCATGTAGCCTGGTCTAGGGGTGGGAATGGCCTTATCTAAGCAAAGGACACCCCCTTTGCTGACAGAAAGTGTAGGTGCACTCACAAGTTGGTTTGTATGATTAGTGTTAGGCATGTTAGGGTTTGGGTTAGGGAAAATGTTTTTTAAAATTATATCTGAAGCTGGGCGTGGTGGCGCACGCTTGTAATCCCAGCATTCGGGAGGCTGAGACCAGAGGATCCGGGTTCGTGGCCAGCCTCAGCTACCTAGTGAGGCACTCTGCAACTTAGTGAGACTCGGTTTCAAAATAAAGAATAAAAAATAGGGCTGGGGGTGTAGCTCGGAGGTAGAATGCCCCTGAGTTCAATCCCCAGTACCGAAAAAAAAAAAAATAAATAAATAAAATAAAATTATATCTGAGAGTTTGTATTTTCATTGTAAAGTAGGAGAGGAGATCATTCACTGGATATGAAGGGTTTGGAGAAGTAGGACAGTGTCCGAGTTTTGTGGAGACTTGAAAAGCTTTTCAAATAGTTGTGGTGAATTGGAGGGTTTGTTCAAAAGGTCGAGTGAGGTTTGCAGGAGGTATTTCAAGGTATTTTTGAATGTAGTCATTATTAATTAACAATGGAACACATTTGACCTGCTGTAGAACTGTCTCAAGCAGTGTATGCTGCTGTGTTAAAGGTGGAGGAGAATTCAGATGTGTGGTCATTTCCTTCAGGCATGTGCTTCATTCATCCAGGTGCAAAGGCAGGCACGCCTGACAATATGTTATTAAAATAGAAAGCTAGGTTCTCAGCTTGATCAGAGAAGTAAAGAAAAGGGGCTCAGGAAGCAGTAGTAGAAACCAAGGGCTACGAAGTCCCAGTATGCTTAAAAGTGTTATAGGGGTTGGATTTGAAGAATAAAGGTGGAATTAGAAGTATTGTCATTAGAGATGTGGTCATTCGAGATCAGTCCAAGCTGAGGTTGCAGGATGGATGGCTGAAAGGGAAGAGAAAAGAAGAACATGGAGTAAGAGCAATGAGATGATAATGGGTCACTAAGATGAATGTTGTCCCTAGGTGGGGTGGTCCATGCCTGCATTCTCAGCACTTGAGAGACTGAGACAAGAGGATCACAGGTTTGAAACCAGTCTCAGAAACTTAGTAAGACCCTGTTTCAAAACAAAAGAGTTTTTTAAAAGGCTGGAAAACATTATGTTAAGTGAGATTAGTCAATCACAAAAAGTAAAAAATTGGATGCTCTCCCTAATATGCAGAAGCTAAAGAGAAAGTGAGTCATAGGGGGGACTCTAGACAAAGAGGGAGAAACCTTAGATGAGCAAAGAAGATGACCTAACTGAAGGTGACGGCGGGGCGGAGGGAAGCACCCTAATGCACAAGATTACATTCACAAATATGTCACAGTCAATCACTAAGTTGAACATGAGAAGAGGAGGAGGGAAGAAATGGGATGGGAATTGGGGAAGAGTTAAATGAGACCTGTGTGCATGTACCAGCTTGTACCTCATTAAGATATATGATTACAATGCAGCAATAAAAATTTTAAAAAGCTGGGGAGGGGATAGCCAGGAGGTAGAATGTCTCTGGTTTCAATCCTCAATACCAAAACAACAACAAAAAAAGATGAATGTTAAGCCGGGCGTGGTGGTGCACGCTTGTAATCCCAGTACTTGTGAGGCTGAGACCGGAGGATCACAGGTTCACAGCCAGCCTCAGCTACTTAGGGAGGCCCTCTTCAACTTAGTGAGACCGTGTTTCAAAATGAAGAATAAAAAAAAAAAATAGGGCTAGTAGGGTAGGTGAGAGGTAGAATGCCCCTGGGTTCAATCCCCAGTACCAAAAATAAAAATTAAAAAAATTAAAAAGATGAATATTGTCATCAAAGAGATAATTGGAAGGGTTAGGTTAGAAAAGCTTGTGAGCCTAGTGCCAGAGTCTTCAGGGAAAGAGAAGTGAGCCCAAGGAGTGAGCAGATGTTAGTCAGAACCTGGCCACCGTCCTGCCTCTCACGCTGTGTGCCTCAGAAAGAGAAGTAACCCTACGGGAGCTTTAACAGAGAGTGAGTAGAAAGGCATTCTCTCTTCTTGACAAGAATTTCACAGGATGGTGAGAGAATGGCCAACATTCAAGAGACTGGTGTCTGCAGAAACAGAGCAGAATTCAATTAAAGCATGATGTCAAGGGAAAGTGGTAAGAAGTAGAGGACCCAGGTCTCTGAAGGTTTGGGGGTGGCAGTTCCAGAGAACGACATGGAGGTGGGGATGTGGGGGTGTGAGAAGGGATGAGGATACGGGATAAACTGGGAAAGAGGAGGGCCATAGCAATATGGAGACGAGATGCCTTATCAAGAGAGATAAGAACAGTTTCTAATCACAACTAAATATTAGTTCACTTTGATTTTAAGAACTAATTTTCTGGCAGGGATCCCTTTTATCTGTCAGGCTACATGAAACATAGACAAAAATTATATTGTCCAAAATCCCACAAAGATCAACAAAACACTCTTTTATCTTTATCATAAAAATAAACAGATTAAATGTACTCAGTAGTGAAATAAGAAATATTTGAAATATTGGGAAATGAAGCAACCTAGAACAAAATAAAACATCTGAGTAATTATTTTATTATAATATTTTTGAAACGATTTTTAAAACATATGTGAACCGTGAGCAAATCTGCCACCAAATCCTAATTTATGTGCAAATTTCATTTTTAATGTAACTGAATGTAGGTACCACTTAGGTGCTATCCTATTAAAAATAATTGTCGAGTGCAACAGATCATGAAGTGTGGTTAGCAGTTGTGTAAAACAAGCTCCTATTAGAGAGTAAAGAAACTGAGCTGGGATGATTGTACACACACACAAAAAAAAGATGTTGTGCTTTCTGAAACATGATGAATGTGTATGTGTATATAAAAAAACTCTGTGGTCAGACCGTAATCAGAGCCAAAGGGCGACAAAGCCTATGGTAGTATAATTATGGATACATGTTTTATGGTAATTTTGAGTGACTTGAAATTATCAAAGACATATCAAGCACTTTTTTCATATTATAGGTGTTTCTAAAATATTCTGGTATTTGACATTATGCAACTAATATAAAATTGCAGAGACGGTAGCTGAGAAAGCCACAGCCTGGTAGAGTAATTAGACAGTGAATAGGACTGGGTTCAGAAAGACCTGGATTATAGTTAGTATTCACCACTTAGGAGCTCTGGATCTTGATTGGGTTAGGTAAGTCCTCTGAAGCTTAGTTTCCCTATTTGTAAAGTAAAGATCATCAGAACTACTGGGAAGATTGCTGGAGAATTAAGTGAATTATGTGGATACTGTATGACAAAGTACCCAACACCCCGGAACTGCTCAGGAGCCTCTCCTCGAGGTTGCACAGGGTGAACACTAAGCAGGTTCTGAGTTCAGGTCCTACCTCTGCTACGTACTCTGTGACTGTGCAGTATGGCCACCCTTCCTGCGATTCTGTATTCTCCTCTATGGATAAGGAGACAGTAATAACACACCCATCTCACAGGGTGGTCCTCAGAGTTAAATGAACTCACATCTCTTAGAACCCAGGCCGATACTTAGCAAATATTCAAAAACTACTTATATGTAAAAATTTCATTGAAATTATACATTAATTATAAAATAGTACCAACAATAAGTCCAAGTCATTATTAAGATAAGGTGTCTAGTATAAAAGGGGCAAATGTATCAAAGTACAGTTTTAGTGGAACCACATGCTAATTTTTTAAAAAATCACACTAGGATACTGTTTTATTCATCTGATTGAGTCCAAATGCTTTTTTGAAGATCAATCTAATTTATGCTAATGATCTGCCAAAAAATTCATATAGGACTGACTGTACAAGAAGTTCTCTCTTGCCTATTGATCAGCCTCAGGTCTCATTTCCTTTTCTCAGACAATTTTTTGGTGCCTTTGAGGCAGTTTTAGATATAATTACAAACATCTGGTCCCACTGACTTCCCCTTAATTTTACAGTTATTGCTCAAGCTCCAGACACTTTTTAGAAGTACCATTTTATTGTTCATTTAGTAGAAATGAGGCAACTCTGAGTGCAATATGGTTGCTGTGAAATAAGTAATTTCTGGCAACCCATCAAGACCACATTTACTACTTTATTCTTGGTAAATACATGTGAATTTCCCTTAAACATCTTACTTGGAGAGGGTATTTACTTTTTCCCAGCCATAAGAAGGGGAAATAAAGAGTGTTAAAATTATAAAAAGGACGTGCAATTATCATTTAGTTTACTCATTTTCCCATGAGTCTGTACTAAGATATCTTATGGTTTTTCTGTAAAGGAAAAATAAGTAACTTTCTGGAATTACTCTTTTAATATGCTGATGTCTTATATAACCTGTATAGACTAGGCATGAAAATTATTAAAATCCTTGGAAGATTCAGATATTCCTAAATCTCTTGACACCCTTGAAGAAGAGGGTCTTGCTATATGGAAGAATAAAAGCACAAAGAATCAGCTGTAGCAGAATGTGAAGAAGCTGGACTCTGTGGCCATGTACATGACTGTGTAATGTTAAAGTATTTCTCCTCTCTGAGTCTCTCTAAAGTGGAGCTAATCATTCCCATCAAGATAACCTTTAAAGATTCAAGGTAATCGCATGGATTATGTATGCAGAATAGTTATATTACTTGTAGTAGATGCATAGCTGACAATTTTTCCTTTCTTTATCAGTAACTTTCTGGGCAAATTTTTTTTTCATCTGCCACAAAATAAGTTTCTTTCAAAACTGCAGTAGGGCTGTTTAAAATAAAACCACATTTTAGCTATATATATATATATATATATATATATGTATATATATATATATATACATATATATATATATATATAATATATATGTACATTGATTATCACCAGGATCTTTGGGAGTTTTAAAGTCAGATTACATGGAAAGCCATTATGAGGACAAGTTATAATAGAAATAGTAGTTAGAACTTTTCTTATTCCTATTTTGAAGCAAAAGTATCACAATGTGTTCATGTAAGATTTAAGGTAGAATTCCAGCTTATACTTTATCCTTCTATGTGGCTGTTACTACCTTCCCTTCTGGACAAATGAGCCAAACATTTTTTCTGTTTTTCTGAATATGCCTGAAGGTAGCAATTATAGCCTCTTCATTCTAC
Organism: Graphiurus murinus; assembly: GCA_004027655.1. Taxonomy (NCBI): domain Eukaryota; kingdom Metazoa; phylum Chordata; class Mammalia; order Rodentia; family Gliridae; genus Graphiurus; species Graphiurus murinus. The sequence goes on from PVLC010012324.1 coordinate 41,853, forward strand.
TTAATGTTTTTAATGATGCTGAAGACTCTATAACATAGATGTGCTTATTCTAATTTCAAAGGCCAATAGAAAAAGATCTTAAACTTATACAAATTTACTATATTCTAAAAAATAATTCTGACAGTTTATGGTATAAAATTTTAAATTATTTTAACTTACTTACATAATTTCAACATTTCACAGTCCTATAGTCTTGGTAATTTGTTCTTTCTAGACAAGAAAACTAGAGAGAAACTAAGTTATTTACAGAAAATCACAATATGCATTTGAACTGTAAATGTATCCTGTTTTCTGACTTTCAGTTTATAAAAACTTCTATTATGTGACAAAATTTCTTCACCCTAAAGAATATATGACTGTAGTAAATAATTTTATAGTTATACTAAAAAAAATTTCCAATTCTTACTTACTGGCCTCTAGAATATGTAGTATTTGCAATTAATCTAGTCACTTTTGGATTTATTTTTTATGAAAACTGCTTGATAATCAGAATCTTTTATGTATCAAAATCAAATGAATGAAAGTAACTTATATGTTCATATATAAGTGAATAAAATTCAATTCATCTTTTGCTCTTTTATCTCATTTAAAAATACAGTCAGCCAGGCGTGGTGGCGCACACTTGTAATCTCAGCATTTGGGAGATTGATACTGGAGGATCCGGGTTCGCGGCCAGCTTCAGCTACCTAGTGAGGCACTCTGCAACTTAGTGAGACTCTGTTTCAAAATAAAGAATAAAAAATAGGGCTGGGGGCATAGCTCAGAGGTAGAATGCCCCTGAGTTCAATCCCCAGTACCGCAAAAAAAAAAAAAAATACAGTCGACTATAACAGGCTTTGTGAAATAAAACTTGTCATTCTAATTGGGTCAGCACAAAATGCATGATATGCATTGTGCTGAGGAAATCTGAGGGCATAAAGATAATCTCACAGATAAAAATTCGTATTTATGGATGATCAACCAGAATAATAAAATAGGTCATCAGAATCGAAGTAAGATAACCAACATACAAAGAAATTAAAATAAGAGTCTAAGAGTAATGTCAGTATTTGGTGGTCAAACAAATACGAGTCCAAATTCTAGCTTCTCTATTGATTACCTCTGGTCCTTGAATTCCTTTTATTTGAAACCACTGAAAGTGCTATAATGCTAAATACATGGGTTTAGACATTATTTTGACAGTATTCAAGACTCAAATCCACTAATCATCAATCATGTAACTTTAAGCAGAGGTAAGTCCCTCAATTCACCAAGCTCTGAAATTTCAGTGGTTTTCATAACTGATTTGACTATGATACCCTATACTTTTTGATTGGCACAAGCTATAGTCTACTTATCCCATTTAGTGTGAACAGTCCTATATTTTGCTGCTAGTATTATATATACCCAGTTGTGGTGTTTTATAATTTATGGCTCATACATCATATTGCTTTCCAAAATAAATGACAAATTCTGAATTTCAAAACTCATTTAGTCCCAAAAGTTTTGGGTGAGACATAGTGATCTATAGCTAATGTCTCTAAGCCTTGACATCTTTTATCTATGAAATGAGGACAGAGCTGGACATGAGTATGTTAGTCAGCATTCTCCAGAAAAAAAAAATAGAACCAATAGGAGAGACATTATTATTATAAGGTATTGACTCATGATATTGTAGAAACTCAGAGCCTCACAATTTGCCATCAGTAAGCTTGGGATCCAGGAATGTTGATATAGATCTCTGTTTTGTTCTAAAAGTTTGAGAACCAAGAGTTCCAAAGAAAAGAGAAGATCTATGTACTAGTCCAAGCAGTCAGGCAGAATTAACTTTCCTCCACCTTATTTTCTATTTACCCCCTCAACAGATTGGATGATGCCTACCCACATTTGGGAAGGCCATATGCTTTTTCTTCAGTCTGCTAATCCATATGCTAATCTCTTCTCAAGCCCTCCTCCATGACAAACCCAGAAACAATGCTTAACCAGCTGCCTAGGTATTCTGTGGTCCAGTCAAGTGGACACATCAATTTCACCATTACACTGAGTTTCTAAATTGCTGCAGAGATAAAATATCATAACCCATGTGAAGCCCAGTGCCTGGTGGATGGCAAGCGTTAAATAAATGTGAATCATTATCATTATAGAAAAGCTTTCTCAATACCTAGGGCTATTTGCTCTTTTTTTTTCTGGTTATATTTTCTAGGCTTTAAGGCTTTACTTTTATTTATAATTTAACTAAATTCCCCTTTCCTCCTGATATATGCTTTCAGCCAAGGTATCAAAAAATTGATTCTGCTATTACCCAATGTCTCTTTCCATTTGGTTTACTCTGTGTGTGTGTGTGTGTGTGTGTGTGTGTGTGTGTGTGTGTGTGGTACTGGGTATTGAACCCAGAGGTGTTCTACCCCTAAACTACATCACCAGCCCCATTTTTTTTTGAAACAAGATCTCACTAAGTTGCTGAGGCTGGTATTGAACCTGCAATCCTCCTGTCTCAGCCTCCCAATACTGGGATTTCAAGCATGCATCACAATGCCTGGCTTGGTTTTTTTTTTTTTTTTTTTCTTTTTTTTATTGTAATAATTCGTGCTTTGTATTTATACATTTTTGTTAGGTACAAATTGATAAAGACAAATGTGCACACATTTCTCATCTGACCCTATCCCCAATTCCCACCCCGCTCCCTCGCCCTCCCTCCCTCTCAAGTTCAGTTCAGTGAGTGATCTTGATATAATTGTGTAAGTACATCATGTGCCTTA
>PVLC010012325.1:0-44619 GCA_004027655.1 Graphiurus murinus
ACAGTTGGCCTCACACACCTGCTGTGGGTTATTTTGCCTTGGTGAAGCTCCTAGGGGGCAGCTGTGTGCAGACCAAAATCAGGAGCCCTGCATTCAGTCCTGTACCACCTGCACACTTGATCCTAAGCAAGGGCTTCGCCTGCCTGAGCATCACGTCCCCATCTGGGAAGAGCGATGATGACCTGGATTATAGTGAGGACGCTTAGGTGGAGGTGGGAGAGTCTCAGGCAATGCAAGAACAACTTGCAAAAGTGACGTATCACAGTTACTACTTTTGGTAACTGTGCTCGGACCCAGAATGAGGTCCTAACCTGCTTTCAATATTTTCTTTACTTTGTGTGTGTGTGTGTGTGTGTGTGTGTGTGTGTGTGTGTGTGTGTGATATGATACTGGGGATTGAATCCAGGGGCATTCTACCTCTGAGCTATACCCCCAGCCCTTTGACTATTCTTTATTTTGAAGCAAGGTCTTACTAAGTTGCTGAGACTGGTCTAGAAACTGCAATCCTCCTGTCTCCACTTCCTAAGCACTGGGAGTCCAGGCGTGCACTGCCACATCTGGCTGCTTTCAATATTTTCTACACAGCACTCACTAATGTACAAGGCATACTCCTAAGCACTTTATAAATAGTTGCTCATTTATGCCTTGCAGCAAGCCTTTCAGGCAGGTAATATAATTAGCCCTATGCTACCGATGAAGAAACTGAGACCTAGAAAGATGAAATAACTTGCCTAAGATTAGTTACACAGCTGGTAAATAGTTGGAACTTAAACCTTGGGAAGTTTAGTTATGAAGTCTGTGCTCTTAACCACTACCATATACAAACTTTTTAGATAGTCCTGCACTTTCTTTGAAGGCAGCAAACTGCCCTATGTGTGAGCACCCTGCGTAGGTGGGGGGGCGGGAGAAGAGGAGAGAAGAGCAGGTGGGAAAAAGGGAACTCACAGCCCTCACCTGCAGCCGGGCAGGTGGACTAGATCAAGTGTGACCCCTGCCTGCCTCTGAGCTGGTCCCACTAAGAGGAGTGACGTGAATTCCAGGGGTGGAACAGGGATTTCTGGGACCTCCCCTGTTCACATCCTCTGAATCCTCACATGACTTCTTCCTTCTTTTCCTCTATCAGCATGTTTTCCAGAACATCCAGAAGAGCTCTGGAGTCCTCCTGAGCTCAGATTTGTGGAAAGCTGTAGAGAGTACAGGTAATGTGGTTCCCTTTGACCAGTGGTGACTGGGCCCGAGGTGTGTGTGTGATGCCCGCACTCCCAGCTTGGTGTGGGCTACTGTGCAGTAAGGTTGGGCAACAGAGAGAGAAGATAGCGGCTGCTCCTGTACCCTCCCCTGGTCTGCACTGCCTTGGGGGCCTCCAGGGCTCTGGCCTCAGACATCATCCCTCACCTGAGCTCTGCTATGCCCGTTAATTTCCCAGCTGCCTTTTCTCCTCGGCACAGCTCTAATTGTGAGAAAATAGCTCTGCATGATTGATACCATACCAGGCATGAAGCTCACCTTCTAGACACCTCCAGCTCAGTTTCTGGGCCATCAGGGTTAAATACCCAAGGGCAGGCTGATGATCTTTCTTCACAGAAGTTTTGGGGCTAAATTAAATCAAATGGTATCTGTCAGCCTCAAGTAGGCAAAGCTCTCAGTCCTGGGATACTGATAACAATACCTTAGGGTGCTTAAGTGCTTCATAGTTCACCAAGAATCCCATTCATGTCAACTCACCTGATTGTCTCACTACCCTGTGAACTGGTAAGGGCAGGAATCATTACCTCCATTGTACCGAGGGGAAAAATGGATCGCAAAAAGGTCATGTAAAGAAATGGCCACCTTCATTTATAAACTGTAAAGTCATATTCCCCAGGTTAAGACTGGAAGGAAACTCCACAGTTTTCCCTCCCATGGCTCCTGGCTTGGAATTGGGGTAGAAATGCAGGACTCTGCTCTCTACTTGAGCAGAGATCCTCCCCTTCATTCTTCACGACAGAGCGCCGCAGTGCTCCACCCTGAGCTGCAGTGCTCCACCGTGAGCTGCATCAGAGCCCCCCCCCCCCAGGTCTTGTTAAAGCACAGAAGGCAGAGCCTCCCCTGGGTTTGACTCAGGAGGTCTGGGGTAAGTCTGGAGAGTCTTTATTTCTATCAAACTCCAGAGGATGCTCATGCCCTTGCTCCAGGACCTTACCTTGATCACCACTGAAGAGCCAGTCAGGTCATTAAAGGAGCCCTTAATAATAAAAGGCAGAATAGCAAAAGGCAGAAAGATAGAGAACAGTTCAAATTCAGCTCCAAAGCCCCTACCAGCCAGGCAGGTAACTTGAAGGGGCGATGGAGAAAATAGAAGAAAACAAAGCACTGGAGAAGGTGGCCAGCTGGAGATTGTGTCGAATGAAGGCACTCCAGTTCCGGTCCCTGCTCTGAGGACCAGACTTTTCCTTGGCTGATCAACCTAGAGCTGAATCTCCCTCTTCTGGAAAGATCACATCTTCCCATGCTAGCATCAATGCGTAAGTCCCTCAGACTGCTCCCATGCTGCATGGGGACTATGGGACCCTTGCAAGACCAATGTGTCTCCAGAAGGACAGTCAGAGTCCTGAGTCTCTTGAGTTGCTCTCTGGTCAAGCTCCAGAACTGCGTCCCCAGGGCCCAGCCAGAGGGGAACATCTGAGAGGGCCTGAGTGAGGTGGGCTGGCTGCAGAGCCAGGCTGAGAGGGAGAAGTGGTGGAAGGCCGATAGCCCTCTGGACAGGTGTTTTAAGCCTTGCGAGGCAGAGGGCCACCCCCACTCCTCTCATTCACCAGCTCTCCCCATGGCCCCAGACTTCCTTACAGGGATCTTCATCAGCAGCGAGCTGCTGGACCTCATGGCCCTCCGCTACAGCGACAGCTCCGGCCGGGTCAGCTTCCCCAGCCTGGTCTGCTTCCTGATTCGGTTGGAAGCCATGGCAAGTAAGTGCCCCAGGGGACATACTGGAGACTCTTGCAGAGCACAGGAGGGGACCAGGAAGACACTGCAGCCCCAGGCCTGGGCGAGGCCTCAGGGATGGGTGGGCTGGTGTTCTGCCTGAGCATCTTTGCTCCAGGACAGCGCCAACGAAGGCTACAAATATTGTGCTCTGCCATGTCCCCAACCTGGCTTGTGTACCCCTCGCTCCCCACATTCTTCTATCCCAGGTCTCATATTTCCTTCTCACCCAACCATCTGCTCTCTCAGGAACAAGGTTAACTTACATCACCCTGCCCCCTGCCTCAGATTGTATTTGTAACTGAAACCTACCCCTTAGTTATGCCGTGAAGGCTCTTGGTCTCTGCTGAAAGTTCACACACAAGTGACTAGGTGGGATCAGAAGGTCTCTCCTCAAGCTTTAGAAATTCCCCTAGGGAGGTCAGGGGACTTGACACTTCTTAGTCGCATTGCCTTTGTTTTAAATGAAATCTTATGTGAAACCTTAATCCACAATGTAGCTCCAAATGGGGGGATTGAGGATGAGGTAGAGTGGGGCCCAGAAACACCTTCGAATCCTGTCACCACCCCTGCCGCGAGGTGCCTCTGCAAGCCCCAAGGCTCGAGTGGGGTGATGAATAAGGATTGAAATCGAGCACTGGGAGGGTAACAGGGAAGCCTGGAGCACAACCTTGGCCCAGGGAGTTCTTAGGTGAACTTGGCGGGTCCCCAAACTGTGCCCCTAAAGAAAGGTAAGCCCACACATCCCCAGGGCTGAGTGTGCAGGGATGCAAGGTGCGGGGATTTGGGGAGGGGGAGGTCAGAGAAGTCACAGAGAGGCCAGCAGAGAGAAGAGGGCGGGGGACAGGCACCCTCCCTGGTCAGTGAGGGCTACTTTACACAGAGCTTCCACACTTGTGTTTATCTTCACATCAGCCCTGCCTGATTCCCTGCTCCTCAGTCAGTCAAAACCTTCCCTTCTTTATCCTAGAGACATTCCGTAACCTCTCCAGGGATGGAAAAGGACTCTACTTGACAGAAATGGAGGTGAGATCCCGTCCCCTCCCAGAGCCAGGCAGTCCCAGGATACCTCTCCTGACCCCATTCCTGGGGGGCATTTTTCTCCAGAGGATGTAAAACAGTCCATCAGAGGCCAGCCAAGCTGCCACCCCTGCCTCCAATTACTGCCTTTATATATTGCGGGCTGCCAGGCTTCTTTAGGATCTTGGCAGACAGATTTTATTTTTTTCCAATAGCTTAATAAAGCAGAGGATTATGTGGGAGTCATAAATCCAAGAGGGAACTGAAGAACAGCCCGCTGAGCTCACTGTACATTAAACTTGCTCCCATGGAATTTTAGAGCCTTCAGACTGGCCAGCTGGTCGACCTCAGATATGCTTCTCACTGCCTGGCTATTCAGGGGTTAGCAGAAGCTATTTTGTGACAGGAGGCTGAGACCTCCTTCTTGATTGGAACTAGCTGGAAAGGGGCGATGAAGCTCAACGGAGCACTTGCTTGCAAGGGTGGAGGGTGCATTTGCCCTGCTCTGTATTAAGCCAACCAGTTTAACTAATAGATTGTAATGATGATGCTTATTTCTCAGTGGATGAACCTGGTCATGTACAACTGAAGCAAGGAGCAGGGCAGACCCCATGGACCAGGTAAGATGGTGGCTTTGGAATCCTTCCCTCCTCCTATTTCCCCTTTCCCTCCAGGAAAAGCACTTAAGACTCCCTGGGAACAGCCTCCCCAGGGATTACACAGACCTCATCTGTGTGCACCAAGGCTCATCTGTGCAGGACACCTGAGTTTCAAGGACAATGCTGCAGATTTCATCCCAGCCATGTGGTCCAGCTGACACTCATGAAATAATGCAGCTTGAAAGTCAGGGAGGAAGGACTTAGCTTTCATTTTTGAAGGTCCAAAGAGGAAAAGGAATAGGAATGATGGAAATAGAATGGTATGGAGCAATAGAAACAGGCCTGGGGGAGACAAGAGTTGGATCCAGCCCCTGCTTGACTGTGCAGCTTGGACGGATCACAGACAACTGTAGGCATCAATGTTTGTACATCTAGCATGAGTGTGCTGGAGAATTAACACCCACATCCCATATCCTCTACATTTACTTTCATTGTATAGACTCTAGAGTTACGTAGCCTACACCCCCACCTTGCTATAGCAGAAGTTCTAGAAGAGTCTCCTAGAATCCTCTAGGCCTGAGGAGCTCAGATGTCCCCACTGTTGAATACCTCCAGGTGTTCGATATTCTTTAGAGGCAATAGTATACTTCCCTGGAACTTTCTGTCCCTATTTCTCGCTCTTCTTTCTCTCTGGACTGCTATAGAAAAAAAAATGTCTCTGGATTGAACATCTTTTAAATTTCTTCCACATCAGACCTTGAAGTACTTGAGGATACCTTTGAGGTCTCTCCCCAAGTCTCTCTTCTTTAGTTATTTCTCTTGATTCTCATAGGGGACCACCTGGTAACCATATTCTATATTCCTTTTTAATTAGTTTTTCTACCCTTCCTGTTTTTAAGATAACATAAGGAGGCAGTATAATATAAGATAGATCATTATGTGTATTTTAGTCTCTTTCATTGATGCCTACCGTCACCCTTAAGAGCACTCTCTGGTTCCTCATTAATCACTATCCTCTGACATCACACTATTAAAGCATATCCATTCACTCTTTGCTCAGGGTTGTTTGCAGAACTGGAAGCAGGAGTAAGAAGAATTTCTCTCTCCAAATCTAGAAAGCCACCTTTATCAGTAACCATCCTCCTATTATGTTAGAGGCCATATCCCTCTGAGGGTGTTCTCCATTTCATTACCATCTACCTCTGCAAGGGTCTGACTGAAAGAATTCTCTCCTCTGTCTTCTGAATGCTAAGTCTCTCCTCTCCTCTCCTCTTCTCTCCTCTCCTCTCCTCTTCTCTCCTCTCCTCTCCTCTCCTCTCCTCTTCTTTTCTTTTCTTTTCTCTCTCTCTCTCTCTCCCTCTCCCCCTCCCTCTCCCTCTCTCCCTCCTTCTCTTCCTTCTTCCTCTCCCTCTCTCTCTCTCTCTCTCTCTCTCTCTCTCTCTCTCTCTCTCTCTCTCTCTCCCTCTCTCTCTCCCTCTCCCTCTCTCCCTCTCTCCCTCTCTTCCTTCTTCCCTCCCTCCCTCCCTCTCTCTCCCTCCTTCTCCAATTCCCATTCAAACATGTCTATCTTCTAAGTTTATTCCATCTCTCATTCCCTTCCAGCTACAGAAGCATCTCTCTCCTCCCATGACAACCAAAATTCATAAAAGAACTAATTGTCTCCACATCCTCACCTCCCACTTTCCTCTCAAACTATTTCAATTTTGATTTCTAGGGCAACATCTCTTCCCTTGACTTTTGCTTTGGTTCCCAAACTGATTTTCCTATATTCATTTATATCTCTAAAATCAATTTCCTGCAGCCGGAGTAGACTTTAAAATTTTCAGATCCATTCACTGCATTCCACAGGTTAAAACCCTTCAGCATCTTCCCCTTGCGATTCAGGACAAGTCTAGAGCCATTCATGTGGACTGCACGAGCCTACATTGTCTGGCCCCTGCCCACCATATAACCACACCTGTTTCTGCTTCTTCTCACTCTCACCACATCTGCATGTCATTATTTCCTTCTACTATCCATATTTTTCCCAGCCTCAGTGTTCTTACCTTGCTCTCTGCTCTGCCCTGGGTATTAGTCCCTGAATTCCTCATCCTCTATATCTTAGACCAATTGGGTTCATGTATCATTCTTCCCCATCATGACACTCAACATACAGTTTTTCTTGTTGTCCACTCTTTCCTTTTTTAAACAGACTTAGCAGGGCATGATGGTGCACGCCTGTAATCTCAGTACTTGGGAGGCCGATGCAGGAGGATCACAGGTTCGAGACTATCCTCAGCAATTTAGTGAGAATCTCAGCAACCTAGCGAGACCCGTTTTCAAAACAAAAAATTAAAAGGACTAGAGGAATAGCTCAGAGGTAGAATGTCCCTGTGTTCAATCCCCAGAACCACAAAATAAATAAATAAATAAATAAAAACTAAAAAGAGAGAGAGACTTACTGAGATATAATTCACACACCATACAGTTTACCCACTCAAATTATAGTTTACTGGTTTTTAGTATAGTCACAAAGTTATGCAATCATTGCCACAATATAATTTTAGAACATTTGTCATCACTACAAACAGAAATCCCACGACCATTTGGCTGTCACTCTCTAATTGCATCCTATCCTCTATAATCCTAGGCACCTACTAATCTGCCTTCTGAATCTATAGATTTGCCTATTCTGTGTATTTCATGTGAGTGGAATCATGAAGTATGTGGTCCTTTGTAACTGGTTTCTTTTACTTAGCATCATGTTTTCAGGCTCATCCATGTATTAATACTTTATTGCTTTTTAGCGCCAAGTAATATTTAATTGTTGCTATGCCATGTTTTATTCATCAGTTGATAGGCATTTTGGTTGTTTCTACTTTATGACCATTAATAATCCTGCTATGAATGCCCATGTACAAGTTTTTGGTTAGACATATGTTTTCATTTCGCTTTGTTATATACTTAGTGTGTTAGTCGGCTTCGTGTTGCTGTGACCAAAAGACCCGAGAAGAACAACTTAGAAGAGGAAATGTTTATTTTGGCTCATGGTTTCAGAGGTTCAGTCCATGATGGGTCAGCTCCAAGAAAGAGATGCCAGACCTCAGGCTGTGGTGGAGGTAAGCCACTCAGCTCATGGCAGCCAGGAAGCAGAGAGAGAGAGAGAGAGAGAGAGAGAGAGAGAGAGAGAGAGAGAGAGAGAGAGAGAGAGAGAGAGGAGGGAGCCAGGGAAAGATGCAGTCCTCCAGGCCATGCTGGGCTGACCCTTGTTGCATTGGAAGCCAGGCTTCAACACATGAGCTTTGTAGGGGACACTCTCCAGATCCAAACTGTAACACTTAGGAATGGAATCGAGGGATCCTATGGTAATTCCATTTTCAGGAACTGTTTTGCTAAACAGCTGTACCATATTACACTGCCACCAGCAGTCACTGAGAGTTCCAATTTCTCCACATCCTTACTAACACTTATTATTGTTCATATTATAACCATCATAGAGTGTGTAAGGTGATATCTCATTACAGTTTTGATTTGTATTTCCCTCATGACAAATGATGTTAAAATATCCTTCAGTACTTACTAGTCACTTGCATATCTTCTTTGGGAAAATGTCTATTCAAATCCTTTGTCAATTTTTAACTGGGTTTTTTATCTTTTGGCTGTTGAATTATAATAATTATTTTCTATCATCTAGTTACTCATATCTTATCATATATATGATTTGCAATTTTTCTCCCATTCTGCAAATTTTTGTTTTTTAATGTCATCATTTGTAGTCCATGATTTTTAACTTTCATGAAATGTGACTTAGTTTTTTCTTTTTTTATTTACACTTTTAGTAGTATATCTAAGGGATCATTATGTAATGATTTTGTACAAATATTTTTACGAAATATTTCACACAAGTAATTTTATCACAAATATCTACCTCTGTTTTTCTTCTAGTGGTTTTATGGTTTTTCTCTTATTACTAAGGTCTTGGAACTATTCTGAGGTAATTTTTATATGTGTGAAATAGGAATGTAACTTATCCTTTCACATATGGATATCCAGTTTTCCCAACACCACTTGTTGAAAAGACTATTCTTTTATCATTGCATTATCTTGTACACTTCAAAGAATTAACTTATCATAATGTAAGAATTTGTTTCTAGATTTTCAATCCTATTTCATTAATTCATGTGTCCATTCTTAGGTGGGCACTGTGTTACTTTAGTTTTGTAGTAAGTTTTGAAATCATAAAAAGTGAGTCCTCCAACTTTATTTTATTTTTCAAGATTATTTTGGCTATTTTGGGTTCCTTGCATTTACCTATGGATTTTATTATCTTGTCAGTTTCTGGGATGAAAAAAAGGAGGAGGAACAGCTGGAATTTTCATAAGAATTACATTACATTAATTTGGGAAACATACCACCTTCACAATATAAAGTTTCTGACCCATAAATATGAATTTAGGATTGCCTTTCCATTTTTTAGATTTCCTTAATATCTCATAAAAGTGTTCTGCTATTTTCAGTGTAGAAGCCCTACACTTCCTTTGTTAAATTTATTCTTAAGTATTGTGTTCTTTTTGATGCTATTGTAACTGGAATTATTTCCTTAATCTCATTTTCAAGTCATTTATTGCTAGTGTACAGCAGTGAACTTGATTTTTATATACTGGTTTTATGACCCATAACCTTGCTAAACTTATTTATTAGTTCTAATAGTTTTTATGGAATTCTTTGGGATTTTATATGTACAAACTCATGTCATCTAAAAATGGAGGCAGTTTTATTTTCTCTTTTCTAATTTGTATGACTTTTATTTCTTTTTCATGCTTAATTGTCCTGGCTATAACTTCTATTATAGTACTGAATAGAAGTAGAGAAAGTAGACATCCCTGTGTTCCTGATCTTGACAGAAAACACTCGGTCTTTCACCATTAAATATGATGTTAACTTTGGGGGGGGTTATTATTTATTGTAATACTTGTATTGGTACACTATAATCTCATATGATAATGCAGTTCACAGTGATAGTGGCATATGCACACAGTCCTTGATGAGCTTTCCCTCAGCTCCCTTCCGACTCCCCTCTTCCCAATACAAGATATTGAGATTGGCATTAGTATTCTCACGTATGTAATAGATACCATTTGTCAGGTTTTTCATAGATGCCATTTGTCTGATTGAGGAAGTTTCCTTCTGTTTGTAGCTGGCTGAGTTGACACACTTTTAATTATCTGCTTGATCTCTGTATTCACTGCTGGACTGGAAGCCAAGGTGTGTCTCATTCATTGTCATCTCCTTAGCACAAAGCAAAGTGCCTGGTGTAGGAAAATCATTCAAAAACCATTTCCCAGATGACTGAAAGAAATATTTCTTTCAGATTTATGTCTTCCTTTGATTTGTTCTCATCCCAACTTCTGTAAATATTTCCTTACACCCAAGTTTCCTGCTGTTTCAGCTATTTATTTCTTCCCCACAGATAGTTTACATTAACTTGTTACTATCTCCAAAATATCATGACCTGTGTTCTTTTATGGAAGCTACTATCTGATCTATGCATCCCTCATCTCTTTGAAATCTGCTTCCCCATACCCAGGCCACATTTCAATTCTTCCCAACATTCCTTTGCTTTGCTACTTGAGAGCCAAAGTTACTTTCTTCCAGGACTTCCATAACTCCTAGGTTAGCAAAGAGGCTTTTGCTATTAATCAGCATTCATTCCAGAAAATAATTCCCTCTCCCAACTCATTTGGTCCTCTGTGCAAAGAAATATTGCTAGAATAAACAAAGGCTTTGTCATATTTAATAAGTGAGCTTCTTCCCAGAGATGGGAGTTATTGGAATCCCAACACCACTCTACTTTGCTTCTGAGTAATTTCCTACAAGCACAGTATACAGAAGCCTTTCACCCATCCATAGACTTCCTGGGCAAGTTGGGTCATACTATCATTGTGAGAACATATATTTTCTTCTATTTTGGTCTCATCATAAGCCTATCTGCTCTCCTCTGAATATGATACAGGTATGTGCAAACTGAACTCCTCTTCCTCCATGCCCACAACATCTGTTTCTTTTGAACAAAGTATATGCTTTTGTTGCCACACTGCAAGTGATACTTGTGTTAAAATATCAAGTGCATGCTTTTTAAAATGCAAATAGCACATTGGTATGTGCTCCTTGGACATTTGAGGCTGTGTTGATCTTAATTGATTTCAGAGTCTAGAGGCTTAATACATTGCAAATCACATCCTGCTGAGAGTTTGCCTAGCTAATGTCATTTACATCCATGTTGATCTATTGTCAAAATGGCAGTAAAGTGCCTTATTCTAACAAAATTAGTATTTGTAACAATTTCCCACTGCACAGAAATAGTGTCTTGAGGACAGGGCCACCTTCTAATCTGTATGAAGGTGAGAAATAGACAGTGACCCTGATCCTGCTATTTACCATCAACAGTTTTCTCCAGAGTGGGTCAACTTCCATCCCAATAAATCTGTCTTTCCGATCCTTCAGACCAAAGAAACTCTTTTCTAGACTTTGAGTTGAAGATTGACACCCTAGCCCATGTGACTGTCAGAAGTTGGAATCAAACTCTTCCAACTCTTCTGCAGGTCGAGATGAGAGTTGGGAGCCTGGATTTGACTCCTGCAATGTGAAAACTTGAGACCCCACTGGCAAACATACAACTTGCTGGTTACTTGGAACCCTATGAGGCCAGAGTGTCCAAGTTTCTGGAATTGGCTTTTGGAGAGAATTCTACCTAACTAGGAAAATAACACATACACTCCAAGGGCATAAACCAAGAGGGAGGAAGAGTTGGAATCCAGAAGGCAAGAGATCCAACACTAGACAGAGGCAGGAGAGTCCAAATACCAGAGCTGTGCAGTTGAACAAGAGCAAGCAGTCCCTAGGGGAGCAAGGAGTGAAAGCTTGGGGAAAAACTGAACCTGTAGTTTATTGGATTGCTTAATCACAGAAAAAAAAAATAGTGTTCAGAGGTGTTTTGAAATTCTGCCATGGAGTTTTGGAAGAATTATTAGGATAATGACAGACTACACAGAGGGAAAAAATGAGGTAATTATTAACTCCTGGAAGAACAAGGAGTTGTAGGAGAAAGGAAATGTGATCCAAGAGTATTTCTTCACTCAGCAGTGAACAGTACATGCGTAATTGTAATAAAATAAAAATTGAATATTGATTTGGCAAAAGTGATATTAATATATTAGAAGAATGGAGGGAGAGAAGATACAGACATGAAATTGGGTTAGGAGCACCCAGCTCCACCTCCCATCATGAGAAGTCAATAGGCATTTTAAATTGACAAATCAAGGAGTAATTGTGTAAGTGTGCTGTTTAGAAATACGGAGGGAACCATCGGAAGAGTTTGGGGAGAGGAATAGAGGATAGGAATGGGACAGCAGACTGTTCTTTTTCCTTTGTGACTTGTAGTATGATTTGAATTTTTAAATTATGGACATCATACTGAACTTTTATTAAAAAGCAAGTAAGCGCTGGGCGTGGTGGCGCACGCTTGTAATCCCAGCATTCAGGAGGCTGAGACCGGAGGATCCGGGTTCGCGGCCAGCCTCAGCTACCTAGTGAGGCACTCTGCAACTTAGTGAGACTCGGTTTCAAAATAAAAAGAATAAAAAATAGGGCTGGGGGTATAGCTCGGAGGTAGAATGCCCCTGAGTTCAATCCCCAGTACTGCAAAAAAAAAAAAAAAAAAGCAAGTAAGCAAAGCAGAATATAGGCTGAGATATAAGAGTTTAGGACTCAAGAGGAAGAGGAGGGAGACAGGGAGGAAGATCTGAGGCTTCTTTACCCCATGTTCGGGGAAGCTAGCTGATTACAGTTGCAGAAGAAATATCTATATAAGAATGTCACTTTAATCTGAGCCATATGCACTCAGGAAAAGCCATTTCTCTGTACAAGTCCACAGCCAGCAGGCTGGAGCTCAGCTGGGGCAGAGGGCAGAGTTGGTGTTATTACAGCTGTCCCCAGCCTCAGCCTTTCCAATTTGTCCAGGGATGGGAGAACATCTACTGCCCAAGATTCTGTTCAAGATGCTGTGGGCACTCGCGGCACTAGGGTGGGTTGTGGCTTGGACTCAAGCTGCCAACAGGGCAGAGCTGATAGAGGATACCTTCACAGGGGTTTTGAAAAATGGGGGTGAGACATTCCCATCTATGGGGGCCTGTTGTGATGAGCTGGTCAGACTTGGCACCAGAAGGTGCCTATGCTCCCTCTGCTGTCAGATGGTCCAGAACAGCATCTGTAGGAGTGGAGCCAACCTCCATGGTCACTCAGAGGAAGGGAGAGTTTTGTTACCTCCACAGGGTCTTCTGCATGTGAGCATCTATGTCTTTCTCTAGGACAAGCTCCCAGGGGTCACTGGATCATTCCAAGAGGCTATGATGCGCCTCACTGTTGTGATACGTCTAAATCTGCTTGTGTGGGATGGAATCAGAGCTGCCTTCCAAGAACCTGAGCTGGATCCTTGGCTACATGAGTCCTGGGAAAGCCCAAGGTCACTGAGCAGATCACCTGAGCACTTTGCAACATCAGCCTGGACTCTGGAAAGTGAGACAAGAAATGTCCCACATGGGAAAGGAGGGTAGGAGCTGCCTCTCAGTGCCCTCCCACAAGATGGGTTCATTTCTTAAAAGAGTCAGAATAACCCAGTTTGTCTTCCCTCAGGGTCCTGGGAGTGACTCAGGAGTGGTAGACTCAGTGTCCTTGTTCTTTGCCAAATAATCACACCCTTCCATGTCTGATTTCTGTTTGATTCACAGTTGAATGGCACAATAAAACATGCGTTCAATAAAAGAAGAGTCTTGGTTCTGGTTCAGAATACATTTGGGGAAGGGCTAATCCTGCCAGCAAAACAGGCAGCTCCCTCCTCATCCATGAAGTGGTCTTCGGGTATGTCACAAAGACCACGGCCCACAGAAGTACAGAAGAGATCCAGAGAGAGTGGCCAGGCCAGATCTCTCTCAAGAGAACTGACGGTCTGGGAGCTCATCTCTGGAATCACCTCCCTAATTGAGGAATCCTTGCCAATGTGTATAGCAAAAGGATAGAAGGTGGGAACGTTCCAGAGTGTGACACGCTTAGCACATTCCATCAGAAGGCAGGATGGGGTGAGTAGGGTTGCTCCATCATGTATGTGGATACCCAAGAACTAGGTCGGTATGTGGAAGTGAAAACATCCTATGTACAGGTAACAAACACAGCTGACTAACCTGCCTCTCCAGGGACTGCTGCAGGGTATTCAGGACCATTTCAGGTGGAATAGCCGCCTGCTAAAAGAGTTGACTCTTCCATGCTTAGGTTTTCCAATGGCCACAGGGTTGTCACATGGCAATGCTTGAAGCAGGTCATTTTGCCCCCTAATCCCCTGCTTGGTGAGCCAGGACAGATGGTCATGGTTAAGAGCATGAAATTTGCAGTAAGACAGAGCTAAGTTCTGTATCCTGGACTGCCGGAAGGCCCTGTTACATAAGGTCTTCTGCATGCAAAAATCCCCTGAGACCACAGGTCAATGTAGGCTCAGCTAAAGGGGACAGTCCAGTAGAGTGAACAAGCTATTTCCTGCAGGATTTGGAGATGGTCTTCCCCTGGACAGCCATGTAGAAAGTCCAGCACACCTGCACACTCTACTGCCCTAACTGCATGTCACCCCAAGCCCCTTCTAGGCCTGGGAGACAAGAGAGGACTGACCAATTTTATAGGCCTTGGGTCAACAGTGAACAGCTAGGGGTGGGTCATGCCCATCTGCACTGGCTGGATTACAGGACAGTTCCCTCCCTCACAGGGCTTTGCTCAGGAACCAGGCTTTACTTTCCTCTTTCAACTAACAGAATGTAAAGAAAAAGGTTCCTTGATTGCTTGACTAAAAAGCTGACTCCAGAGCCACACTAGGGCTCCAGAGGGCTAGGGGAGGCTCCCTTGGCCATGGCAGAGAGAACCTGGCTTCCTTGCTTGGAACTGGCATGTACTTCTTTCCAGTCCCTCAGGGAAAGAAAGTACACGGATCTCTAGACCTAGCACAAGGCAGACCAGCCAGCAGGTCCCCCCGCTGAACCTTCTCAGGGTCCCTTGTCTCCTTCAGCCAAGGTCAAGAAAGGACCGTAAGCAAGGTGGGCATGACAGGCTGAGCTCAGACACCCCTGGCCTTGCCAGAATCTTACCTGGAGTGGTTGCTTTGTCTCTGTACAATGAGGAAGTGAGCGGGGAGCTCACTGGCACCTGGACAGCAGAATGGGAGGGGTGGGGAACCCTCAAGGCTCAAATGAGGAGACCTTGGATGCAAACCTCACCTGCTCCTCAGGCTCCCCAGAGCTTCTGCAGCTACAGCCGCTCTGAGAGAGGAGCAGAGTGCAGGACTCCTTTTGCCCATTTTGAGGACGTGGCCATACATCATTACACGTGGAAGACACAAGGCTGAAACGTAAGTGATGCAGAGACTCCACCTTCTTCAGCAACTGGGCCTCGGGCTGATGCTGGATGAAGGAGAGGAAAAGACAAGACCACCTTCCTGGAGCTGGGCATTACCCCAGTGGGGGTAGCCTTTGGAAAGCACATGCCCACGTGTATACACACACACACACACACACACACACACACACACACACACACACACACACTGGGGAAACTGAGTCCTCAAAAGCAGCTCCACTTATATGCCACTGTTCTGGGTGGGAGAAGGCTGACTTCAGCTTTGCTTCTCCCTAGGACAGAAATGGGCCCCTTTACCCCACTTGGTTCTCAGCATGTCCAGACCCAAGGGAGACAAGGCTCATAGTTGGAAATCACAGAGGTTTGTCACAAATGTAGTCTCACATTTTTCTCCCCCTAAACTCCCTCTGAGCCTCTAGGATAGAACCTATGATGGGCTTCAGATACATGCAACTACATTTATTGGGGGAATTTTCAACTGAAAGCATTCAACTCACCCATGTTATCAATTAAGAACCAAGACAATATAACTTATTTGAAATTAAACACTTAAAACTTTTAGTCCCATTTAATAACCAATTAGAAGGAAGGGTAGGAATAAGAAACAGGGAGAAAAAAATGGAATAAAAGAAGAGAATAGTGGGAGGAAAGAACAACGTGTTTGGGTAGGATCTAGTCAGGAAAATAGGAACCAGTCAAGGTATTTCAAGAAGTAGGGGATTTAATATAGGGAATCAAATGCTTATACATGATTGGGTGGGCTAGAGCAGCAAAAGCAAGGAAGGTCACTACCAACTCCCAGGTTCACCACTAGCTTTCCAACAGCCTAGAAGAGTGCTGCTTGCCACCGTCACCCATGACAAACAGATCCTACAGAAAGCTGCCAGTTATGGTCCCAGCTACCTGCAGCCTAAGGCAGATGATATTCAGGACACGCCACTGGAGGGAGGATAATCTGGGAGGCTCTGATGGCCATGGCATTGCTCTTGTCTCTCTTCTGCCTTCCAAATGCCACACAAGTGCATCTGGAACTCTCCTGGCGAAGGTAGTTCTCAGTCTTCCAGCTCCTGCCAGATAGGAGAGAATATAGAAAGGGGTGTAAAGGTTGTCTGGTGCTAAGAGACATTTGCCAAAAGATGGAGAGAGAGAGAGAGAGAGAGAGAGAGAGAGAGAGAGAGAGAGAGAGAAACAGATGAAGAGAGCTAGGGGAAAGAAGGAAATTTAGACAGATGTCAGGCCAACAAAGGATGCATGGCAGGGAGCAGCACAGACACAATGGGAGAGGCAGAGGACAAGACAGAAATCAAAGATGGAAATGGAGGAAGAAAACTGGCACCTGTGGATGTTGGTGAGAGAATTGGGGACAAAACCCCACCAGGTGAAATCTGCACCAAGTAGATTTCCACCAGTTCACCAGTGTGGACTCACCCAAGGCCCATCAGCGTTAACTCTTCTACTCAAAAACTCCGGAGGCCATAACTCTCAAACCGTATCATGCACAAGAGTCAACAGGAATAACTTTTTACAAGATCTTTAGAGATTCTGATCCAGAAAGGCTGGAAGTCGGCCTGGGAATCTGTATTTTTAAAGCTCCTCCGGGGATGTGTGTGGGCCTTGAATGACATTTCAGGAAGCATGGCTCTTCGCCTCCCCTGAAGGTGGCAATTCTCGGGGCTGAGCAACCAGAGCAACTAGAAATGCGCAATGAATTTAAGCACAAGGCTCCGTCAGCGGTCCCTCCCCTCACCCCAGCCACACTCTGCAGATCCAAGACCCCTTCCTGCTGCCTTCCACTCACATCTCCTCTTCCTTCCAGCTCCCAGAGAACTGATGTCCACCTTGAGTTTTTCCCTCTAAACAAGCTAATTAAGCAATAATCCTAGAAGAATCCATCACTCTGACAAGGTTGTTGATTAATTATTCCCTAGCCAACCCCAAAGTGCTCAGTATCCCAGCAGAATGGTCAATAGTGCGGACAGCGGTGGCACAGGCTGCATGAAGCAGGTGCTGGCTGGGCTGAGAAGATGGCTGCAGAATGGTAATTGGGGCTGATTTTACAGCCGGGTACAGGACAGGAAGGGAAGGCAGACTGGCTTGGGGCTTCTCTAACCAGGTTTGGAGCCATTTTTTATGAGACCAACAAATGCCCCGAGATGGCTTCTAAACATCTGAACAAGTCTGGGCCATGGAAGAAGGGTCATGTGCAAGGCAGTTGAACACAGGGACAGGTCAATTTTGCAGCAATGTCAACTGCAGAGCTGTTGGAATAAAAAGGAGAGACGGGCGAAACAATAAAACGACTGCCTTTGAGAGGTGAATCTCAAGTCCAGGCTGATACATGTATCTCTCTTCTACACTCAGAATATTATTTCAAGCACCCCTCTGTTCCCTAAAAAGATTTACTTTCTGCAGTGCTTGGAGAATTGGCTTTGACCAAGAGGAATGTGAGGAAACACTGCCCCCTGATGGTCACGGCTGTTGATGCTTCAAATCATCTACCTGCTTTTCATAGGTGCCTAACTCAGGCAAGCAGACCTTCCACCAGCCTACCCACATCAAGCCCCTCCATGCTGCCATCCTGTGCCAGGGCCTTGCCATCATTGTCTAAACTTCACCTCGCTTATCCATTCTTTGCATATAGAGTGGACGACCCTGGTGAGCAGCCTGGACCAAGGGAAGAGAAACTGGCCCCCAGCTGTGGTCTTTCATCACCCTGATTTTCTCCCTGACATGACAAGTGATCTTACACCTCTAAGAGTTCTCGTTTCTGTTCAGCTACAAAGAAAAGAAAAGAATGTACGATAAGTGCTCCATAAATGTCAAGGGCACGAGCGGTTGAACACACAGAGCGTAAAGACAGGGGCGCAGTAGAGAGGGTAGGGCCCTGAGCAAAGGCTCCTGGTCTCAGGTTCAGGTCCTGGTTCTTTCTGCCTTCAGCTGTGGGTCCTTGGAGGAAATGGCCCTCCTTCTCCAAAAATTAAGGGTCTGGACTTGAAGAACTCTAAGGTCCCTTCCACATCGCAAACTTGGTGACTCAGATCCTAACAGAGTCTAATCATCAGCCATCACTGAAGCCAGCAGTCAATATCCAGGAAAAAAGAGCCCCGGGCAATGTAGACACAGCAGCTCTGCCTGAGACCCACACTGGCTGGGGCAGTAAGTTAAACAGTGCTTTCTTCCCTGGGCTTGGGAGTCCGTGCTCTGCCTAGGATGTTTGTGACAAAGGAAATTAAAAGCTTCCACCTGCCTGGAGCTGGCCAGTAGCCAGCTTTGACAGTGTCCTCTCAGCAGATAGTGATGAGACAGTGACCCCTAGTGGCCCTCTGCACTAATTACTGCCCAGCCACGGTGCTCAGTCCTGCCTCAGAGCTTGCCAGAAGTCCAGCCCTTACTGTGCCTAAATTGGCAGCATTAAGGCACAGTTTGAGTAATGCAGGTTCCAGGTTGTAATCTCAGTCTCTTTGTCTGACCTTAGTCAGTTTCTTCAATTGGAGTCTTGACCTGACCTAAATCTTTCCCTTCCCACTCCCATTCTCTGAATCTCTGCCATGTTTATGGCTTATAGTCAGTATCTCGACCACATAGGAGCAGCCCAGAGTGCAGCACAGGGACCCTGGATCCCACCCACGTGATCATACACTTTCTATCCACATGTCCACCTTCACACAGCCGCAAGGCAGGACCGCACAGCTAAGCTGTTGACTGCAGATGTTTTGTGCCTGCAGCCCAGCTGCCAGATGTTGAGATGGAAAAAAGTAACAAACCTGCCAGGACATGCTTGATTGAGTTAACATTCTGTGGAGGGCAGGGAGCAGTACACCTGCTTTGCCCATGAAGGGCACCAGAAGTTTGCCCTATTGCTGGGGTCCACGGGGTTCAGATATTCCTTAAGAACAATGCAGATGGGTTTTTTTAAAAATGCATTTTACTCCTATATTTATCTCCCATAAATAGCAAAGAGTAGAGAAGGGGGCTGTGAGTCGAGGCTTCAAAACCCTCCTCTGGGCAAGGGGGCTCACTCCAATTGAGCTGAGGACATGGTAACCAAGCTTGTTGGGTGTTATTCTTATCCTAGAAAAGCAGGGCCCCCTGCTTCTTGATCACATTCTTTATCACCAATTTTTGGCCTGCATTTATTAGTCCAAGTGTGATCTTTCGGTGTTGAATGACTTCTATGGAAGAGCTCCCAATAGGCAAACTGCAGGGCTGCTAGGCAAGGCTTTGATTTTCTCGCCTTCACCCCTCTGGGTCTGAGGTCATCACCAAGTGTGCAGCACCACCACTCGGGAACCCCTCGAAGGAGGAAGCCATTCTCTCATGTCGGGGATGTAGATTCCAGAGTTTCTATAGTTTCTGGTAATGTGCGGGAATTTCCCCCTGCCATTCAATGACGTGTGTAATCATACACTTTTGGAGGTGGAGCAGGAACACTACAATTTAAAAACATCTACTGTATACTAGTCAGAATCCATTCAGGAAACCCCCACTCCCCCCCAAAAAAAATCACACTAGCAACTTGAGTAAGGAAAAAGTAATATAGAGAAGTATAAACTAGTAGAAGGCAGTTAACTTCTGAAAAGGGCAAGAGGCCTCTATGGAACATAGAACCATAGACACAGGATGAGCGTCCGCCTTGCCTTGCCAGACAGCGGAGCTGCAGGCTGTGTGGCAGTGAAGAAGTTCCCAGTGCTCCAGTGGATTGGCGCTGGAGCCCGGCAGGTCTTCTGATGAGTGCTGGAGACACTGGAGAGAATCTGCTCCCCAGGCTTCCCCCATGCTGCGGACAATCACCCAGTAGCAAGAAAACCGGCAGCAGGAGCCAGGGAAGGTCTCCCTCTGCTAGGCCTTGCAGCGTCCCTCCAGCAGCCTAGCACCCTCTCCTGACCAAGTCAAACATCGCAGCCTCGGTTTTACAAAGGGCAAAGAAGGGGCCGATTTGGAGCTGAAAGGCCTCAGATGGGTAACAGGCCCACGCAGTGTAAGCCAGGCCCTGAGTTGTGTGTGTCCCTCATGCATGTCTTATCATTTCATCCCCGATTCTTTGAACTAGATAGTAACACTTCTATTTAACGGTAGGAAAACACTGAGAGCTAAGAGAGTAGAGAATATACAACTAATAGGTGTCTGAGCAGGTGCTCGAAGTGACATGTATGCCTAGAGTGTTTCTACACTGAGCCAACGGTGCCTCTCTCTGTAAAAGATTAAGGGTGGTAAGGGTTTTTAATCTGAAAGATTAAAGACTACAGATTTTGTTCTCCCCCTCCCAGCCCCTCCTTTTCGATTAAGCCACTTAATCCTTCCCAGCTCTGGTTCCTGGGCTGACCTTAAAGAGGCAGACCATGAGATAGATGTCTGGTGGGTCATCAAGCTAGAACCACCAGGAGAACTTGGTGAACCCAGTGCCCTTGGCCTGCCTCGGGAGATTCCTATTCAGTGGATCAAAGGAGCAGGGAACCTGGAACCTGCACTCTTTAACTCCCCAGAAGTCTCCACTCTACTCTAGGGGAGTGCATAGCGCCTCCGCGTGGCTGGAAGAGGGAAATGAAGCTGTCTGACCGTCTGTGGGAAAGGAGAGAGGCCCGGCCGACACACTCCTCTCAGCCCTAGCACCCATGCAAAGGTCAGTATCGATACCTGGCTTCCAAAATGAAAATCAACCAGGGCCCTTGGAGCTACTTTGAGGATGATGAAGTAGCAATGGCTGGAACAGAGGCCAAATTGATCCCTGCAGGGAAACTGCAGAACTGGGCTCCCAGCCCCCCGGCCTCTCGCCTGGCAGCTGCTTCAGGCTTGTTTTCTGGACAGGAGGTATTTTGGAGCTAGAGCATGCTAGGGATCATCCCGTCTGGTTCTGAAATAAGAGTCACCAGCTTCTGAGCCCCTAACCTGTGACAGGAATCAGGTGACAGTCTCCAATCCTTGAGCCCTCTTCAAGGATTGACACTTAGCCATGAGATGGGGAAACTGAGGGTCTTGGCCTAGTCCATGCAGACAGAAGGGCACAGGTAGGTCGCACTGCAAAGCCAGGTTCTGTTGTGTGACCCAAGTGGCCTTGAAAGAAGAAAGAGAGCTCCTGGCCCCGGCTACCTGTCCGGGGCAGCCAGGTCAGTCCTGAGAGGGGCTCAGCATCTGCTGCCCTGGGTGGCCGGCAGACCTGGGAGAGCTGGTGTAGCACAGCCTTCCAGGAGGCCAGAGCAGGCCCAGAAGTGTCCCACTGGGGAGGTGGGGATGCTACTCCCATGCCCAGGGCCTTCCCAGACACCTGGGGATGAAGGTAAGAGAGACTGAGAAGAAGTCTGGATTGCATTCGTAAGGCACCAAGATCCATTTCAGCAGTGATCACAGCCCCATGGATGTTACAAAATTTTCTCAGTGTTCCTGCATTGCTATGGGGATGTCCCAAGTGCCAGCTAAGAGAAGTAAATTGAGAATATACAGCTAATATATCTGTTAATATATATTATATCCCCTAACAGCTGTTCTGGGTACCATTCAGAGTAGAAAGCGAACAGCCTGGTGTCTGGAGACGTGAGCTTTAGGCCCAACTAAAAACATTGCTCAATCCTGCAAACTCTTCTGTGTCATGCTGCTGGCTGGTGCAGAGGCACAAGAAAGCTCAGTGGGTGCTAGGCTGGCTGCGTGAATACAAAGGGAACATTAGCTTAGGGGCGTCTGTGGCCCTGCAAGCCTGTGGCCCCCCAAGCAGCAGCTCTGCCTGGCTCAGGCCCTCAGGAGGAAGCTGCGTGGTAGCTCCTGCCATCTCCTGCTGTGTGACCATGATCTTAACCTCTGGGCCTTGTTGTCCTCCTCTGTAAAATGGATATTAAAAATACTGCCTCTTGATCCTCAGATAAATGGGAATAAACCTGATCCAGCAATACCATTTCTGGGTATATGCCCAAAAGAATGGAAACCAAACTATCAGACTGACGCATGTGTATATATGTTTATAGCTGCACAATTCATAATTGCCAAACTATGGAACCAGTCAAGATGTCCATCAACAGATGAATGGATTACAAAACTATGGGATATGTACACAATGGAATTTTACTCAGCCATAAAGAAGAACAAAATCATGTCATTTGCAGGGAAATGGATGCAACTGGAAACATGATGCTAAGTGAGATTAGTCAGTCACAAAAAGTAAAAAATCAGATGCTTTCCCTAATATGTGGAGGCTAGGGAGAAAGTGGGTCATAAGAGGGACTATAGACCAAGAAGGAGAAACCTTAGATGAGAAAAGAAGGTGAACTAACTGAAGGTGATGGGGGGGCACCCTAATGCAAATGATGTACTTTCACAAACATATCAAAGTCAACTACTAAACTGAACTTGAGAAGGAGGGACAGGGAGGGAATGGGGTGGGAATTGGGGAAGGGCTAAATGAGAGATGTGTGCATGTATGCCTTTACCAGCTTGTACTTCATCAAGATATATGATTACAATGCACCAATTAAAAAAAATACTGCCTTTTGCCCAAACTTGCAGAACATCCAGAGTGAGCGTAACATGAACGAGAGACTTGGGGGATCATGAGTGCCGAGGCCGCCCTGCTGATGGATGCTGGTGGCTGAGACAGCTGTGGGAATCTCTGTGCTTTCTGCTCAGTTCTTCTAGGAACCTAAAACTGCTCTGAAAACTAGTCTGCTTTAAAGTGGGGGTGGAAGAGATACTGCCTCTTTTTTTTTTTTTTTTTTTTTTTTTTTTTGGTACTGGGGATTGAACTCAGGGGCGTTCTACCTTCGAGCTATACCCCCAGCCCTATTTTTTATTCTTTATTTTGAAACCGGGTCTCACTAAGTTTCGGAATGCCTCACTAGGTAGCTGAGGCTGGCTGCGAACCCGGATCTTCCGATCTCAGCCTCCCAAATGCGAGATACTGCCTCTTAAGGTTATTGTGAGCATGAAATAAGCGACTGCTGCAAAGGGCCTAGCCCAATCTCTGCACCCGGCGGGGTCCCTGGTGGATGAATGAGAGGGAATTGCCCTCTTAAGAGCCAGGAGGCCCCTGGCAGCCAGGGCTGATGCCCACCTCATCAGGCCTCATCTCCCACAGGGAGCCCTCAGGTGGGGACAAGTGTAAGAATGCAGGACCATACAGGGCCAAATGTCCCTGCTATTAGTCAAAAGGGACAGCAAATATGGCCCGGGACCGGGTATAATACCAGGGCAGGCCTAGGACTTGCACATTAGCCTATCTTCCCTTCCAGTCCAGCACACAGACCCTCTCAGAACCCACAGAAAGAACGGAAAAGGACTCGGCTGTTGGCCAAAGCACTGACCTGGCTGGGCCATTTTTGTTCTCATGCATCCTTTTTGCCCCCCAAGGCCTTGCACGCAAAGCCTTCCCATAGCTTGCTGGACCCCACAGCTGTTCTGGGTACCATTCAGCAGAGAAGAAGGGGAACAGCCCAGTGCCTGGAGACTGAGCTCTAGGTCCAATTCTGTGGCTGTGTAACTTTGGGACCATCTCTCCTCTCTGAGCCTCAGTTTCACCAGACCAAATTCCTCCATCCCTTCTATCAATAAAAGCATAGGTGAGTGTTGATCATGAGCCAGGCAACCTCCAAAGACCCTTCTCACTATGATGTTATTTTTTAAACAATGTGGCTTAAATGCACCACCAGAAATAGAAAACACAAAGACACAGACACACACAGCACGAAGATGAAAATTTAAATATTTCCTTACTCATGGTTCCAAGAATTGGTGTACTTCCTTCCAGTCCTGCCTGTTGACTCTGCATTTCTGAATGCCTGTTTGGAGTGTGTTTGGATAACTTTAAAGACTTCAGGGCTGTGATCTTGCCCTTGGCGTCTTCTCATTGCTGGTCAATCTCCAGTCTCTTTGCAAAGGTAGGTCAGCAAGAAGCTGGGACAAATGCAGATTCTTCTTGGACCTGTCGATACCTGCCAATTGCTTCCCCTGGCCCAGACTCTGTAGGAGCTTCTCTGGGGGAAGGCACAGCATGAGCTTTGATTCCAATCCTAATGCTGCATTTACTTGCTGTGCGACTTTGGAAGGATACTTAACATTTCAGAACCCTGTTGTGTTGTATCTATTTAGTGGAGAGCACTTGGTAGGGTCACTGTGAGGATGAAGTAAAATGAAACAGTAATGCATCTGGACACATAGATAGTGGCACCACTTTCTTTAATGAGGTCTTAGGAATCTCATCTTCAGATGAGATACACCACATCAAGGTTTAAACCAGTGCCTAGGTAAGAACGCCACCTCTAACATCTTATTACCATCCTTCAGTCGTTTTTTAGTTCCTTCCTTGTGACCACCAGGTGGCGGCAAGGGGCTATGGAACTAGACCCTTAAGCTGGCAGGGCCCTTGCGTGACAATCATCACATAGCTATTCCCTGAGCTCTTCCCGTGTGGGAAGCGGGGAAGCGCATAGCACGGCCCCTTATTTCGAGTCTTTGGGCCTTCTGAGGAAGGACAGGTGCACTTGGATAGGAGGAGCTGCTAATGGTGGAGCCAGGGATCAAGCTAAGTCTCTGGGGTGCTCAGCATCGTCCAAAGAGTGAGGCCAGGAGGCTGGAAGGGACCAGCCCTGCAGTTCAAGCTCCTGGGGTGACCCATCAGCCAGGGCCACCACCTGTGTGAGGCTCATCCTGGGCTCTCTGGAGGGCACCAGGAACCTCAGGAAAGCAAGCACCCCACCCATGTCTCCTTGTTCCTCTGCCTCTCCCAACAGGACCTCTTCCAATCCCCAAGTAATCTTTGCCAAGAGCCAAAGGGA
The DNA here is from genome assembly GCA_004027655.1 of Graphiurus murinus. Classification (NCBI taxonomy): domain Eukaryota; kingdom Metazoa; phylum Chordata; class Mammalia; order Rodentia; family Gliridae; genus Graphiurus; species Graphiurus murinus. The sequence goes on from PVLC010012325.1 coordinate 24,767, forward strand.
TTTGTGGAAAACTTCCTCCAAATCCTCTGCTAATCCTCCTCTTTGACCAAACTCCTTCAGCAATTGCATTTGCAGCGTGGTGGCCTCTAATCCTCTCATCCCCAAATGTTCCTGGGGAACTTCCGGGGCTGCCACATGTACGGGCATGTGACCGCTGGCCAGGTCTGGGCCGGAGCATACCTGTGACCCCAGCTTGTCCCACATCTGTCTTCTTTTTTTCCCTCCCATTAGTCTCACCTTAAAGCAGACCAGGAAGATGGCTTGGGTCTGTGCCTGGTGGTCTCTGGACAGCCTATCCCCTTCCCCTCTTTCCACTCTGTATTGATCAGCTCTCAGGAAATATATGCTTGAAGTTAGGGCCTCAGCTGCCTCCCCTCTGAAATGCGGATAACAATAGTCTTACCTGGAAGGGCTGCTGTGAGGGCTTACCAAGGTAATATACTTGATGAGCTTAAAGCAGTACATGGCATATAACAAGCAGAGTTAGCCATGGGTAACCTGGAGTATCTACCTGCCACCCCTGCCCCACAAAACCATCATGTCCTCCTGGAGGTGTGGACACCTGAGGGACTGCAGCCCCTCAGAGGCTGAGAGGCCCACTGGCGAGGGCAGCACCTGCAGGTTCTGGGCACTCCCTGCACATCAACACTTCGGGCCAGGGAGCTGTGACTAATAGACAAGATGCAGTCATCTCTGGGGTTTGGGGCTTAATCCTTTGAGAGGTGTGGGAGTTCCAGGCCAGGGAGGCAGGTGCTGGGAGGCACTAGTCTGCATCCCAAGACTGTCCCAGCCCAGCTAGACCAAGAAGAGGGTCCCAGGCAGCTATAGCAGCGAGGGAGGCATGGAGGGGCTCGGCAGGCAGCCCCAGGAGCCAGAGAGAATTCTTTCATCTTTGAGACACAGTTAGAGTATTATTTTGTTAGCCACAAATCAACAGGGCTCCCTCAACTCCTAAGAATTAAATCAAATTCGTGTAAACTCCCTGTAGCATGGAATTCAACCTATTCTCTGAGATTTATGCTCAGGTCCTGCCCTCCTGCCCCTGAGGTCACCATCTCTGCTCTGGGCTCTGCACCTGTTCCTTTATCTCCTCTCAGATGTTGGCCTAATCATAGACTCCTGTTTCCTTCCCCCACATCTATCGATACAAAACAAAACTCACCCTCCTCAAAATAGAGGGTTCCAGGCCTTCCCTAGGTTATGCTTTGCTTAGCCCAAAGCACAGGGACATACCCCTGGTTAGCCAGGAGAGGCTCCTTGCAGGACAATGTGGGCTCATCCGACCTGTCATGTGGTGGAGGTCGACTTCTACCAGGACCAGAAATGCCACCTGAGCTAGACATGCAACTTATACACCAGATGAAGACCGTGCTGCAAACTCTTCAGAAAAGTGTCCTAATGAGTTACAGAAAACTTTCTCCTTTCTCTACCTAGAAATCCTTACCACTCTATTCACTGGATTTCCCATAGAAGACTGACATCCGAAGAGGCAGCGAATACAACAGGGGTCTTTGTCTCTAATCAGCCATCAAAATGATTCAAACACACAGTACATTTCAATCAGTAATTTTATAGCTTTTTACATGTAAAAGAAACATTTTTAAATTTAAAAGTGTTTTTAAATGTAAAAGAAACACAATAAGCTTCATGCAGGAGCCCTAATATATAAAAAGTAAATGGGGGAGGGGAGGCCAGTTGTGTGCATACTTAGGAGGCTGAGTCAGGAAGATCACAGGTTCAAAGCCAGCCTTGCCTCAGCAACTTAGCAAGCCCTGTTTCAAAAATAAAAAATAAAGAGCTGGGAGTATAGTGCAGAGGTAGTATGGTTCAATCCCAAGTATCCCCCTCGCCCCTGGAATATGTATATATACAGACACAAAGTAGTAAAAACAGAACTGCTTGGCTGGGTCTGGAGAGAGATAGAGAACCCCCGATCCTGGGCTGGCCTCCCCCACACCTCACAGGAATCTCTAAGGCTCTTCTGAGCTCTGGAGAACAGAAAGGGAAATAAACATGTCTCTTTAACCAATATAAGGACACCCAAGTTAACTCCTAGTAAGATAAATATAAATTAAAACCACACTGAGATACTATTTTTGTCCTATCAGATTGGCAAAAATCCAAACGTTGGGGAACATTCTATTTTGGCAAAGGTTTAGGAAACGAACAAACTATCATACACTGTTGGGAGGAACTAAATTGCTGCAGCACCTGTAGAGGGTAACTTGACATGCCCATGTCCTTAGGGTCAGGAATTCCACGAGCAGGAAATTGTGCTTCAGATAACCTCCGCACAGAGGGGAAGTGACTTACAGCTCTGTTTGTAAATAATTTCAAAGGAAGTAACCAACATAAATGTCCATCAAGGGAAGGTGGTTAAGTAAACAGTATGTGGTTAAATAAATAGTATGCTTATCCAATGGAGGACTCCACAGCAAACAGGCCATTTGAGGACCTCTAGTGAGGAGGCAGCCACCTGCAAGCCCCAGAGAGAGCCCCCAGGAAGAAATAATGCCTGCCGACACCTTAACTTGGACCTCCAGTCTAGAACAGCGAGAAAATTGCTGTTATTTAAGCCACCCAGCCTGTGGCCGTTGGTTATGATGGCCCTAGCAGAATAATGCATATACCAGTTTTTTTTTTTTAATGCAATGATCAGACTGTAAAAGAAAAAAAAAAAAAAGACAAAATTTTATTTTGTATCTTAATATAAATTCATTGTTGGATAAAACTCAAGTAATGGGAAAAATCTATTATGCAAAACTATTCAAAAGTAAGTTGAAGTGGCCAGATTAATATCAGGCAAGAAATAGTGCCGGCGATAGAGGAGGGCTGTGTATAGTGATGAAAGGGTAATTCACCAACAGACATAAGAATACTAAATATGTGTTCACCTAAAATGAGAACTTCCAAATATGTGAAGCAAAACTAATATAATTGACAGAAGAAATAGAAAAACCCACATTGTACTTAGCAGCTACAATTGTTCACTATAAATAACAAATAGTCAGAAAATATCCAAGGATAAAGAAGAACTGAACAATAACTTCACCTAATTGATGTTTATGGAATATCCACCCAACAACAGCAGGACATTCATTCTTTTTAAGAGCACATGGAAAAATCTACCAAAATAGACCATATTGCAAGCTATTTAAAAGCTAACACATTTAAAGGAATTTAATAGGAAGTATGCTCTACAACCACAGCAGAATTAAACTAGAAATGAAAACCAGAAGGGTATCTGGAAAGTCCCCCAATAATTTGGAAATTTTAAAATACTTCTAAATAACCCATGGGTCAAAGAGGAAGTAACAGGAAATTGAAAAATAAAATACAACTGAATGAAAATAAAAACACAGCATATCAAGCTTTATGTGATGCATTTAAGTCCCTGCTTAGAGGGGGGGGGGGTGGATAGGGTTAAGTATTTATATTAGGAAAGAAAAAATGTATATAATAAATAGTCTTCCACTTTAGAAAACTAGAGTATAAAAGTAAATTAAACTCAAGACATACACAAGGAAGGAAACAATAAAGAGCACAAATCAATGGAAATGGGAACAGAAAAAAAAAAATAGAAAAAGCCCAATAAGATGAAAAACCAGTTCTTTGAAAAAATAAATAAAATCAGTAAACCCCTAAGCCAGACTGAAACAGATCAAATCCCAAGTCTATTAAACAACTACAAATTTTGCAATATATGCAGTATCTATATGGTGAAAACTCAAAAATACTAAAGAAAAACATCAAATAAATGGAGAGAGTTGGAGGACTTAATATTAAGATGTCACTTAACCCCAAATTGATCAGTAGATTTGATTCAATTCCAATCAAACTCAGTTTTGTAAAAATTGACAAGATGATGCAAACATTTATGTGGAAGAGCAAAGAAACTTGACAGCCAAAACACTCTTTGAAAAAAAATTGAAGGAACTATACTACCTTATTCCAAGAATTATTAGACTTGAAGTCTTGAATAATAACTGAAACTAACTGATGTTTATTGAATATTTTACCCAACAATGGAAGAATACTGTAATGAGGTATACAACTACAGTAATAAGGTCAGTGCATGGTTTGGGAGAAAAGGAAACACATACACACACACACACACACACACACACACACACACACACACGATACAGAAAAAAGAGTACAGAAATAGATCCATACATAGTCAACTGGTTTTTTGTTTTTTGTTTTTTTTACAAAAATACAAAGGCAATTCAACTTTTATATCAATTTTATAATCACCAAAAACTAGAAGTGACCCAAAGTTTCCTCAACTGTGAAATTACTGAACTGTGATACATCCATGAAATGCATCCTGGGTAAAAAGGGAACAAGTTACAAGATGGGTGAATCTCAAAAGCATTATGCTAGCCAGGCATGGTGGCATATCCCAGTACTTGGGAGGGTGAAAAGGGAGGAACTCAGATTCAAGGCCAGTGCATGATAACTTAGTAAGACCCTGTTTTAAACATTTATTAAAGGGGCAGGGAAATGGTAGGATTGTAGCTCAGAGATAGAATGCCCCTGGGTTCAATCCCCAGTACCACCAAAAAAGAAAAAAAAATGCTAAGTGGAAAAAAAAAAGCCAGATTCAAAAGGCCAAATAAGAGACTCCATTATGTGACATTTGGGGAAAGGTAAAACTATAGGGACAAACAACAGATTAGAACAGATTAGTGGCTGCCAGGAGCTGGTTTTAACAGAATGCATACAAAGAAAATGGGGGAAATTTTGGAATCTCAGGACCATTCTATACCTTGATTGTGGTGATGGTCATACAATAGGACTGATTTATTCCTCAAATCTTTCACTCCTATACCCTAAAAAGGGCAAACTCTACTCTATGTAAATTCTACCTTAATTTTTATGAAATAGTGAAGGGAAATAGTAGACCCATTTACTTATGTTCCAGAACCTTCCCATGGTCACACAGCATATAAGTGAGATAACTAAGATTTCATTTTGTTCCTCAGATTTCAAAGCCCATGTTCTTTCCCCAGTATTCCAGTCTTTTGTTAGAAGAAAACAAAACAATGATTGTATTATGTTTTACAGTTTAGAAAGCACTTTTAAAAGCACTTTGGCACACCTTAGCTTATTCAGTCCTACAAAGCCCTATGCAATATTATTAGAACTTCCATGTAACAGATAAACATATGAATACTGATAAAACTAAGGCTCAGAGAGGTTAAATGAGCTGCTCTTGGTCTCCAGCTGGTAAGTGACAGACCTGGATCTTCTGACTGTAGTGCTTGCTCCTGAATCCCATAGCTGTAAACCTTGCCATTCACAGCATTGTCTCCAGGGATCCATGCACCATCTGGCCTTCACTTTCAGTCAGCATCCCTTGCCCTCAGGGCACCCTCTGTAAGCTGGTCATTGTACCAGGCAGGCCTCCCCAAACTCAGGTGAGCATTTGCATACTTATACAGACATGAAGCAATATCATCTTCCCTGAAGGCCCTTGGAAGGAGGTGTGGGCACCTTGCAGCCCCGCACAGCTGGAGTTCCACTTGGAGACTACCTCCTGCTGAGCTCTTTAGCTAAGCTCTCTCTGCTTCTATCAGCTCCCCTCCTCACCCGGCCCTCCTCTACCCCAGTCCTGGTGTGTACATCAGCCAATGTTCTCCAGGTGCGTTAGTCACCTTTCATTGCTATGGCAGAACATCATGGCAGATGGACATGGCAAGGGATAGCTGCTCAGCTCATGGTAGTTGGGAAGCAGAGAGACCAAGTGGAAGGGGCCAGGGACACAGAGACCCCATGGGCACGCCTCCAGTGACCTACTTCCTCCAACCATGCCCCACCTGCCCACACTTTCCACCTCCTCCTAGAATTCCATTCAAATCTTAATCGGTCACTGGATTAATCCACTGATGAGATCAACCCTCGTGATTTAATAACTTCCCCAGAGCCTCATCCCTCAACATTGCTGCACTGGGGACCAATTCTCCAACACATAAGCTTTGGGGGGCCAATCCAGATCCAAACCATAACACTGGGTCTCAAGTGTAGGCCCTTCTCCAGGAACACACACCCTCCACCATCCACTTTTCTCTCTTCAATTATTGGACGTCTTAACCTCAAATCTGTCCATGATTTGGCCAAAAAAGCCCAGAGTAACGCTTTCCTTCCTGATGTATGTCCTGGAGACCCGAGCAGCTTTGACTCGGTTGGGGGATTCCTGCCTATCACCCTATCCCCCAACTCTTGCTTGAAGCATTGGCTGTTGGTTATTTAATTAAAAGGCAGAACTGAAGATGTTCATCCTGGTCACATCTGATCTTACTCTGTGTCTCAAGCTTGCTGAGTCCCTCTATCCTAAATCTTGTTTTGGATTTCCCTTACCCAGATCTCAGCTTCCAGTTACCTTCAAAGGTGGTATGACTGCTCTCTGAAACTTGGTTAAGCCAGGAAGCAAATTGCTCATTCTGATCTGACCCCCCTGCCCCATCCCTGGCAGATGCATCTTGAGGCCTTCGCCCCTTCCCTCATCCAGTGTCCCTCACGCTGAGTGTCCAGTGAATTTGGAAGTAAAAAAATAAATGACCAATCTCACAATTTCCTCTGTGCTTTTTTCTCTATTCCACCTGTCTGTCTATCTATCTATCTATCTATCTATCTATCTATCTATCTATCTATCATCTACCTGTTATGCTAGATAGGGGTGAACCAACCATAGAGACTTGTGTTGAACCATAGAGAGTTATACATTGAAGCAAGTGCTTGTCTTTGTATGTGTGTACATACACGTTCATATATGCACACATACGTATGTGTGCATGTAAATGTGTTCACACAGAAGAAGGGTATGCAAGTCAGAAGCAGAGACAGAAAGAAGCAAATAGGAATGAGACTTTTTTCCCCCCCTGGCAAAAAAAAAAAAGCCAAAAATCACATCCGTTCGAAAATGTCCTGCCTCTCTCACAGATAAATACAGCGTCATGAGTAGATGTGTCACTGAACAATTCTTTCAAAACAAACCCGGGAAGAGCCACTTGAAGAGGCTGCTGTGCTAGCGCTCTCCCCTTGCTCGGAAGCCCTCCAGCCCCTCAGCTCCTGCTCCCTCCCAGGGACATTCAGGAGCAGAAGGCGGGGTGGAGAAGCTCGCAGTCTCTCCCTGGGCCTCCAGAGCAGGGAGAGCAGCTGGGGCAAGAACATTACTCAGAAAGGGCCATAGCTAGGGGGTCTGGGCTAAAGATGTCTGTCCCACAGCAGAGATCTCCAGAGGCCGTTTCTCCCTGTGATGGAGCAGTGTAGGCTCAGAACAGGCCTGCCCCACAGATGTATACTCACCTGCTGTGCTGGTTAGGAGCAGGCAAATGAGCTAAGAACACAGGACTTAAATCACTGAACACCCAGTACAGTAGAGGCACCTGCCAGCCAGAATGAACTCCGGCCCTTAATGATGAGGAGGCACAGTGGCTTAGGACTATCTACCAGCTAAGCATCAGCAAATAATCCTGCCAACACCCTTAGAAATAGATACTGTCATGCCATTTCATGAATAGAGACTGAGGATGGGTGATTCAGTGACTTATTTAGAATCCCACAGCTGGTCACTGCAGAACTGGACTCTGTCTCTTCCAGATGTACTTGCTACTCCCAAGCTCCCCAACTACCCCCTAGAAGGGATAAAAAGTCCTGGTACTGCAGTCCAGTCCCACCTACCAGCAGATGCCTCAGCCAACTGAAGGGCAGCCCCTGATACCTAATCTCTATGGGAAATGAAAGCTGTCAGATAGTTGCACACTCCAGGAGGAAACAGGTGGGGCCTTTCTGTAGACATGAGCTTCTCAGCCACAGATTAGGTGGAACATTCCCCTACCCCAAGCCTGCAGGTGAGGCTTAGCATCTGCGCCTCCACCTCAGCTGTAGGAGCAGGATACCTCTCTTACCTGACCAAGCATTAACACCATTTGCTACAGGTTCTCAGCTGGAATAAAAATTTCTTAACATTTATATTCATCTGCTCAGGCTGCCATAACAGAATACCACAAACCAGGTGGCTTAAGCAATAGGAATTCATTTCTCACCTTTCTGGAGTCTAGAAGTCCAAGATCAGATGTCAGGTTAGCAGGTTTCGGGTGAGGGCCCCTTTCCTGGCAGCCTTCCTGCTGTGTCCTCATATGGTCAGGAGACAGCAAGAAAGCTCTCTGGATCCTCTCTGGATTAGGTGTGGATCCTAATGGACTGGGGGTCCACACTTAGGTCCTCATTCAACCTGAATTACTTCCTTAGAGATTAGAAACCCCCATCTCCAAATACAGCCATACTGGGAGTTAGAGCTTCAGCAAATGAACACAAACATCAAGTCCATGACATCTTTTAGAGTCAGATAGACCTGGGTTCAATTTCAACCTTTGCCCTTGTCAGGTCCACGACCTTGGGAAGAGTCAAGCCTCATGTATTAGTTTCCTGTTGGTACTGAAATAAGTTGCAATAAATGTAGTGGTTTAAAACAACACAGATTTACTATCTTATAGTTCCCATACTCCTCAGCCCAGGGGCACACATCCCTTGGACAACAGCTTCCGTGGACACATCCTGACTCCGACCTCCAACCACCTTCATATGACGACCTTGTGATTCCACTAGCTGACCCAGGAGACTCTCCCCATCCCAACATCTCTAATTTCATTCCTCTGCAACTCCCCTTTGCCGTGTAAGGAAAGCAGCTCGCAGGTGTGGAGAAGAGGCTGTGGACGTCTTCTTTTAGGGGTGGCATTATTCAGCCTACCCCACTTTGATTTCCTTGCTTGTGAAACGAGAATGATCATCTTCAGTCACAGCTCAGACAGGAGGTCTTACGCTGCTACTAAGGGGCCAGCATAGTCCCCAAGAGAGGAGAAACAAGGCCATGGAAAGGCCATCCCTGCCTTTCTCTGTTGAGTTCACCTGTGGTCATGAAGGCCCAGCATCGGACCTGGCTCTCAGTGAAGATTTAAGGAATCCTGTTGAAATAAAGCACCCACTGGTGTCAGGTGGCTCTGTGCCCCCAAAGGCCAAGGCAGAGTTGTTTGCAAACTGAAGACTCCTAGGCAGCTGTGGGAGGAATTTGAGTGGAAACAGAGTACGGTATGTGCAAGGACATAAATTGCAAGTTATTTTTGTTGGGAAAACTGAACAGAAAATCATTCCACCCACATTCCCCAAGACAGAGCTACTTCCCCAGGTTGGCTCTGGCAGGGACCCATTCCAGCTGGCAAGCCTCCCCAGAGGCAGAGGTGAGACCCTGTACGAAGGAGCAGGGGAGCCTGAACTCTGTGTCCCTGGAGAAGCTGTCCCTGCTTGCTGCTCAGGCTCAAGAGGTTGATGGCTCTGGGTGGCAGAGCCCAAGAGTAAATATTGAGCGGAAGAGCCTTGTCCTCTGGCTTGTGTCTCCACTAGCTTAGAAGGTCACCAAAGACTAATAACATTGATACTTTAGACAGTGAAAACTGCATGGTACACAGCTAGTGCCTACTAAAGTCAGTACACATTTTGTGAACACCCACTTGGAGCCCAGCTTTGTGGCAGGCATGGAGAGTTCAAAGAACAAGACAAAGTCCTCACCCTCTTGGAGATCAGAGTCCAAGGGGAGACACAGGTGAACATATACCACATTGCTACCCAGAGCCATGCATGTCAAGACACAAGGATGTTGGAGATACAGAGAAAGAGTCTTAATCACTCTTGGGGTGCAAGAGGGAATCCACAGAAAAGTGGGTATTTGAGTTGGGTTGATACGTAGGCCATTGGGGGCAGAGAAGTGAGAAAAGAAAATGGAAGCAGGGCAAGCCTGAGCAAAGGCCCCGAGGCAGCAAGTGTCACAGTGTGTTGTGGTGTGGTCACCAGGCAGTGCTGCCTGGAATTTGTGGGGAAATCAAGTGGGTCCTGAGAGAGGAGCTGGGAAGCTGGTCAGGAGACAGCATGAAGGTTCTAGGTAGGAGAAGGGTGTGATCAGTCCTACCTCTGTGACTTTCCTGTCCCCAGCAGCCCACGTGGAATGTCCTCTTCTCTGTGTAACTTCACCAAAGGGCAAAGGGGACCAGACAGCTGCTGAGGGGCACCTTGAACTTTATAGGAAGATAGAGACTCTTCTAGTCCTCTTCCATCTCAGAGGGTCTCCAATGGGCTTTATTCAAAGAGACCAACCCCCAACCCCTGCCATAGATCAAAGTCCCCCTGAGCTGCCTCCTGCAGGGACTGGAGGTTCCAGACTTGACCAGCTAACACTGCTAATTAGCAAAAATAATTTGAATGACTAGCATGCTCTATGCTAATAGATTTACATTTGGGACTATGGGACCCTTGGATAGAATTTAAGGGATCTGTGAACTTGGATGGTAAAATTTTTACTTCCTTATTTTCACTAGCCTTCTGCTGAAATTGAGCATTTCCTGCTCTTGTGGCTATAGGCTAGGAGTCTCAGACATTCTCACAGCATCTGTGATTTGTCACCAGTAGAAATCGAAGGTATTTTCCACATCACAGTGCGCTTGTTACAGCCGTCTTGGGTCACTATTTAAGCTCATCACTACTTCGGGATTATGGTGGCTGATAGCCACCATTTGTCGCTAACCCTTGCTTCATTTGTCAACAAGCACCTGCAATTCGATATCACAAATTTGAAGTTTTAAAAGATATTTTGCTAACTGTATTTCAATGTAATTGGCCTCCTTATAATCCTATGTATTTTGGCATATGCATTCTGAAATAGTGCTTTGAGGAGGGGTTCACACATTTTATCAGACTGTCTTAAAGAAGCAAGGACCTGCTTGCTTTGAATAACCTTCCCAACTGGCCACGGTAGTGGAAGGACCTAGGTAGGCCTATAAACATTTTGTTGGTCCTGGTGCCTTTGTTTAAACAAGTAATCACTTCATCTCTGCATCACATAAAGGTGGAGCTTCTCTAGTTGTACTTGAGGACAAAGGTTCTTTGGAGCCATCCTGCCCCCCCCCTTTGGAGCCCTCCCCATTGGACTCCCTTCCTCCCTTCTTCCCTCCCAGGAAGCTCCATGGACTTCCTAGGTTTCCACAGAGCACATTTGCAAATCAGACCCAATGCATTCTTTTCTCGAGCACCAACTTGTTGGTGGAATAAGCTCCCATACTTGCCTATAGGAAGTCCAAAATGCTCAGGGCCCAGGCCAGGAAAAGCTCAGTCTGCCTATAACCAGGTCTAGGGTGGGCTGGGAGAGGGAAAATGTCACTTATGACTCAGGGTGGAGCCTTCCACGTATTTGCGAAAAAGATCAGGAGAGAGAGGGCTTCTTAGCCCAGAGAGCTCTTCACCAGCAGTTTAGGAGTTAAAATTGTGAGTCATCGAGTTCTAGGTTCACATATGGTTTCTACCACTCACTAGCTGTGTGGCAGTGTACCTCGGTTTTCATCTGTTAATTAGGAATAATAATAGTTACCACCTTAAAGGGTTGTTTTGAGGATTAAGTGAAAGAATACCTGTAAAGAGCTTAGCCTGACCCCAAAGCTGCCACAGCCTGAGTCTTTCTCTGGGGAAGAGGTTTGCACCAGCCACAGCCTTCTCCCTCCACACAGGCCCTCGCCCTTCTTCTCCTCTGCAACTCCACAGACAGAGAGCAGCTCCGACTTGTTTCTGCCCTCCAGGACTGAAGACCTTTGCTCCCCCCTCCTTCCCAGACATGCCACTTGACATTCTCGGGGACTTTGGGTAGCAGCAGCATGGCTCACCCAGATGGCTCATACTGTCGCGATTATCTAATCACCTAATAATTAGAGTGACATTTATAAAGGGCCTCGAGGGCCTTGGGATGACTGCTGTCTGCACATGAGAAGGTACGGTAGTTTTGAACCCGTGCCCAGGAAGATGCATGCAGAAGGGAATAATGACTCAAGCTTGGGCATGCTCTCGAAGGTCCTTAGCATGTTCACGCAGAGGCAGATTTACTGTTAGACTAAGGAGGAATTATCTTCTTGGACCCTCCATTACCCAGTCCTGTGTTTTCTATAAAATTTGCAAAAGTAATTAGCATTTTTTTTTCTAAAGAGACTCTCAAAAATGGTATTCATGGAAAGCTCCATAAAAACAAATTCACCCACGGTTAAACCGAAGTTATCTCTTGGATCCCTCCTGCCTGGAAGCCTATCCCTCCTATAGCCTTTACGGACTGGCAAATAGAGTTGGGGATGCAAATTGGAGGGGGCTGAAGGATTTGGTGATTTGTTGGGTCAGAACAGCACCAAACTGCCTGGAACTCTCTATCCTAAGGGAGCCAGATGCCACCTGCTCTGCCACCTAGTGGCTGGAAGACTTGGGTGCAGCCACAAACTCCCAGAATTTAGGAATCCTCCCTCAGTAAAAGGCAAGTGAGGAAGAAGCCTGGCCTGCCCACAGCAGAGACTGATGAGAGCCACCTGCCCGTGTGTTGAGGTGGCAGTATTGGTGGTGATTGCACAAACATACAAAACATTGAGTTACGAATTAAAAGGCCAGAGATAAGCTCCCTCCCTCAGACCCTGGTAAGTCACACATGGAACAAGGTACGAGCCATACTCAACTAAAAAATAAAGTGGGGAATGTAAACACTTCCTGTGCTTCATTCGTAGGAGCAGAGGAGGTGGAGGTCAAGGCAGACACTTGCCCCAGACACAGGGAGGGCGGTCTCTGCTCTCCAACTCACCAACTTCTGCAGCCTCGGGCCTTTGGGTATTGCTTCTAGGACAGAAGACCAGGGAAACAGGAGGAGACTAGGCCAGGAGATGGAGGAGTGGGTGAGAGGGCAAGGTAAACCTCCCACAGCAACAAGAGCAGGCTCTGCCTTGTTTCCGGCAGAGCCCTGCTTCCCTCTGGCTCAGACCCCGGAGCCCCTGATGAGTTGCCTTTTCTTTCCCATGTCAGTCAGTTGGTAAGCCCTAAAATTCCCACCATCGAGATCTGCCGTTTTGTCTCCTCCTCTCCTCTCTATTCCTACAGACCATCATCTATTTCTGGTCTGAGGTATAGCTGCAGACGTCTAACCCAGGGCTTCTAAGCCAATGGGCTGGAGTTCCATTTCTTCAGACCAGACGTGGAGAGGCCGGAGCCTCTAAGCCAGCATTTTGCAGCCTGGGAAAGCCTCGCTTGGTGTTCCCGGTATGGAATTCAAATGTCATCATTTAAAAATTTTGTTTCTATATGGAAAATTGGGCAAATGCCCACCTCCCAAGTGATCCTTTTGACCCATAGCTCTTCCTGGGCCAAAATCCATTTCCATGGAGTCTGTTTCAGTCAACATTCTCTGTGCTTCTGACTCCCACACCTGACATGCAAACCTTAGAAGAAGAAATGTTTTTATTTGATCACCAATCTGGAGAGTTCAGTCAGTCTGTCTGTCTGTCTATCTATCTATCTATCTATCTATCTATCTATCTATCTATCCATCTATCTATCTATCTATCTTCTATCATCCATTTTATGCCAGCTCCAAGCAGGAGCCAGAGCTGGAAATCTTTAGGGCATCTTCGTGGGGAGCAGAGAGCAAAAGGGACAGAGAGAGGGTCAGAGCCAGATGCTGCAGCTGGGCGGGGCCGGGACACGCTGTACCCAGTCACACCCTCAGGGACCCCTCCCCAGCAACCAAGGCCCACCGCCAACGTGGCTGCCTCTAGTGCATGAGGTCAAGGGGACATTTTAAATCCAAACCATAACAGAGTCCAACTGCGACAGCGCATCTTGCCTTGAGAAAGGTGATCATGAAAGTAACTGAAAGCCACTTCCTGGCCTCAAGAGCAAACAAGAAGCCCCAAAGAGCAGGATTCTTCTTGCCATACGGGGCTGTGAGTTGAGACATGTGGAGGAGACAGGCAGCCTTGGAGCACGTGGGGAAGCATGTTCCTCTTGCTCCTTTTCCTGGGGTAGGTTCTCCCTCTCCACAGTGTACAGGCATCACCTGCTGCACTTATAGAAAATACAGATTCCAGGGTCTCCTCTCCCCACCCCACCAAAATGTTCAACCAGTGGCTTTTCAGGCACCCAGGAAGCACACTGGTCATCCAAGCAGGTGTGGTCCAGATCTTACTTTGAGAAATTGTGCTCAGATGACCTCAGCTAACTGCAGATTTCCCCCCTTGGCCCAGAAGATTAAACACCAGCACATGGGCAGGAATTAGCTGTAAAAAGCTACGTTTCAGCCTAAAACCTCAAATCAAACATATCACTTGGAAAATTTCTCTAAGAATAAGGGATCATTAAAATATGGCAAGTAGTTGAAAGGAAGACCATCTGGGCAAACCAAAGCAGCTTTGAGGAACCAAAATAAGTTACTCATACTCGAGAACATTCTCCCAGAAGGGCAAACCACATGAAACACAGAAAATTGAATCCTAAAGAAAAGGGAAAGTCTTGAAATTCTGGAAAGAAATTATTTATAATCTATGACCAAGGCAGCCCCTCGGGCCGGCAAACACAGCGAATCGCTCCCTGCAGTGTGACAAGATGGAAATTATATGGAAGACATCAAATCCACACAGATCCAGATGCCAAGTGGCCAGGGGATAAAAGCACAAGTTGTTTTTGGAGGTCCCCAGAATGGAGTGAACTTCACCAATGGCACCAGTATCTGCGGTGTCGATGCTTCTGCAACCATTCCAGCCAGTTGAGGACCTGCCCCTTTCCTCAGCTGGATGGCCCTGCTGCCTACTGCCGCATTGTTTTGACCTCTGCGCCCCCCATGAAGACATGTTCTGGCTCCTAAGAATGCTATGAAAGTGTCAGCCAAGAGGCACCCAATTTGGGGCATCCTGATCAACTCAAAAATACACATTGCCCATTCGCCATCATTTTAGGGGGAAGCTTGAAGCTTTCAGTTGGCTGCTGCTTGTCACCCTGCAGGGGGTAGCTGTCACTTCCTTTTGCCCACTGCATGAATAGGAAGCAGAGTGGAGAGCTCAGGAACAATGCTGGGTGTTAGTGGGCTATGGCTGAATGGAGGCCCAGGAGTGACCGCAGGACTCTTTTGACTGGGACAAAAGCTGTGGTCCTTCCTCTTTGCTCAGGGAATGTGGGAGGCTAGAAAGGACAGGGGTGTGGTTCTGAAAAGAGGAGATGCACCATTTACCAGTGCCCCATCTGGGCTGGTTCACAGCAGGACAGGCATTCACAGACTCAGTTTCCCCAGAGGAGATATAAGACTTCATGACTTGCATCAACTTGAGATTCCAGGAAACTGGGTCAATAGTGATGATTCAGGAAGAGGCCGAGAACCAACACACACAGTGGGCAGGTCAGTATGTGTCCCAAGAGCAAAAGACAAGAATCACATCGGACTCCAGACAATAGGGTGAGTTGTAGAGGAAAACAGAAACTGGCCCAGAGGACCCAGATGGCCACTGGGCCAGTGGAATAAAAGTCTGTTCATGGGCTGGAGATCAATGCCAGAGAAAGGTACCAGCAGGTACCTTTCTGAATCACTGGACTTCAAATTGCCCCCACCTGAGCACAGGGGCTACCCAGGTATGAGCCTACACACAGGTGCACAAGGGATCCCGGGAAGGGACCCTGTAAAAGCAGGATGTCAAACAAGCTACTGCGCTTGGCAGAATTCCAAGTCGTTCCAGGTTCCTGGACCCTGAATACACTACCTGAGAACCAAATGACCAACAGCGATGTGTTGGGGTCTACAGTGTGCCTAGCACTGTGCTTCTCCTGTTTAGGGACTGCAGGTATGAAACAGTGAACAGAGTTTATACTGGATACGTTTAATGTGCCATTCTATGCTGAGAAAATAAAAAGTGGGAGTGTAAAAGTGCTATACCAGAAAGTGTCAATCGAGGTGGCAGTGGTCATAGAAGACTTCCTGGAGGAGGTGGGTATACCCAGAAAATAAGACCCTACCTCTTAGAAGTTCTACACTCTCTCCCAACGCTGCCACAAGCTTTCAGCTCAGGAACCCTGGCGACAGACCACAGCCAAACCACAGCAGATCCCCTGTGATCGTGTTGGTCACACCTCCCTGACTCATGACACCATCTCCCTATCTTAGAGGCAGTCGGCCGGCACCCTTAATGCTACCCACAACTGTAACTGAACGTAATATGTTTATGTATTGGGGGGATTAGGGTGTGGATATAGTTGGAGGGGAGCACTCCTCTGCCTAACACAATTGGCAAAGCCAGAGGATAGAAAATATTTTATTTAACTATGTTGATGTGGTTTGTAATTTTAAGCATTCGGAGCTATGGTGTGCGGCCTCCATCTGAACTCTTGGCCCCGGCCCCCCCAAATGTGAGGGGTCAGGCAGGGCAGTATTTGTCTCAAGGGGACTGTGGGTGCAGCAGCTGTTGGTGGAACAGGAACACATTGAGGACTCATCTTTGGCCTGCAACTTCCCCTCTGGACAGTCTCCAAGGTGCCTCGGATCCATCTGTGGGCCTCCAGAGGAGCACATCACCTTCCTCATCTCATCTCTGCTTCAAGCCCAAACCTCTGACTCCCAACACTCTGCTCTCCTTGTGGTGCCACCCCCCAAAAAAAGAAGAAGGTAAATTTCCAGTTCTGTTTGCTTTTTACTTTTACATAAAAAGGGTAGAAGCAAGGGATGAAGCATCCTACTTATCCCAGCCCCATGGTACAGACACATCAAAGGGTGCCAAGCCCTCCAGGAAACCAGAGCTCGGCTTACATCATCCTGCAGCGCATCGCTAAGCAACTGTGGGATCAACATCTGTTTCCATGGAGATGTCACATCATTGCCATTCTCCAGGCAGAGCGGAGCGATGCATCGGAAGGAATGAATAAGCCGGGCTGTGCCAGAGAATAACAAAACCTGATGGTCATAAATAAAAAGTCATCATCAGAGTCAAAGGTGGGTGATAGAGGTGCTGGAGTGAGAAGAGGGGAACGGGCTCCAGGTGGGGTCCAACCGGGGCCACTAGCCAGAATCAAGCTGAGTGGACATCACCTGGCCTAACCCTGATCGGAGTAGCTGAGAGTCTCAGATTCCTGTCCAATCGTGTCCAACAGGTCAGAGGCCACACTGGGGCCAGAACTCAAGGCCTGTGCCTGCCAGTCCGGCATCCGTCCCAGGCAGAGCAACGAGGCTTTCCCCCGGTCGGTTCCAGGTGTGTTCAGGTGGTTCTCCTTTTGTCTGTCCTGTCCCTGCTCTGGCCCGCCAAGCACATTTCCTTCCAGGGATGGTGGCTCCAAGTCACCTAAGACATCTGCTAGGAAACATCTGCCCAGGTGAAGATGACAGAGGTGAGCGGAAGGGAACCAGCGCACCCGAGCCCCTGCAACGTGCCGGTCCTGCACCGTGTGTCTATGAGGAGCCAGCTCCATTAGCCCTCAAGTTCTGCCTCAGAATGCGAGCACCTCATTTACAGACAAGGGACCCAGGCTCGGAGAGGTGAAGTGGCTTATTCAATGTGATAAGAATAGTAAAGGCTTAGAAACCTCCAACGACGTGCCAGACATTGTTTTCAGCTCATTCGAATATTCCCTGATTTCATCGTCACCTGGAATCTCGGGGGGGGGGGGGGTTACTATTATCTATCAGCAAACAGTAGCAAGATCAGGGTTGAAGCCTGGGGTGCACTGCACTGTCCCCCGCCCATACCAAGGACAACGGCACAGGACGCTCAGGGAATGAGCTGACCTTGGACTGGATGTAGACACAGAAGCCTGTGTGGGCTTGGTCCTGTGTCCCAGAACTGCATCCAGGAACCAAAGCCAAGAGTAAAAGACACGGAGGAGCCCACCATTGAGTTACCCCCCCCCCCAGTGCTGCTGGCTTCCACCTACAGGCTCCCCCAATGCCCAGAGCTCTGTCTGCCTTCCCCTGGCGAGGCAGGGCCTCCTGGGGAGGACGAGCCTAGTGGTGAAAGCTACTCTCCTGCAGCCTGGCAAGGGGCGGTCAGAGGAGTGCAGGTGGCTCCTCAGGCTGGGCCGTCTTCTCTGAGTCACAGACCCAAAGCCAGCCCTGGGGCTGCTGCTGGAACCCCGGGGCCAAAGGAGCCCCAGGTGTGCCTGGAAACCCTTGTCTGACATAGGTTTTCACCACTATGGGGAAGAGGAGGATGTATGGCAGGTGGCCTGGACACTGGGGGTCACAGCACTGCCATTGGCCAGAATGCCCGGGACCCAGAATGACGCCAGGGAAAACCCTTCATTGCCACAGAGGAGGGGCGAGACTTCCTTGTCCTCCCAGGGGCCCTTACAGGGGACTCGGGAGAAGTCCCAGGGGTTAGAATCTGAAGGGAGAAGGAAGTTCAAAGAGAGACGGACAGAGTGTATTGGGGCGGATTCCTCCCCACCTCTCCACCGCGCAGCAGAGGGCAGTGGAGCTCCGAACTCAGCCTGAGTGGGAAGTTGTAGAATAACAGAATTCAGAGTAAAATACTGAGATGAGACTGCTTTAATAAGAAAGCCAGGTGTGGTGGCGCACATTATTATAATCCCAGAACTTGAGAGGCTGAGACAGGAGGATCACATGTTTGAGGTCAGTTCCAGCAACTTAGGAAGACACTGTTTCCAAATAAAAAATAAAAAGAGCTGGAGGTGTAGCTCAGAGGTTAAGGGCCCCTGGGTTCAGCCCCCAGTACCACATAAAGGAAGAAAAGAAGAAAGGGAAAGGAAGGAAGGAAGGAAGAGCCCAGGAAGTAATGAGAACTGACAAAGAAATTAAAATCCCTAGAAGGGAGGAAGAGAGAAAAAGAAAGAGAGAGGGAAAGGGGGAGGAGGGAGAAAGAAGAGGGACAGGGAGGAGGAGAAAAAGGAAGAGGAAGGAGGGAGAGGGAGACTGCTTGTTGTCTGAAACACTTGGAATTTCAACCATCTACTCTTTACAGAGAAAGTTTGCCAACCCTAATTGTAGTCTGACCTTAGGCCGGGTGGGGTTGGGTGCAGCTTTGGAAAAAAGAAACTTCGCCTTTTAAGTTCTATATTAAAAAAAAAAATCCTCTGCCACTTGCTACTTGCACTGGGCATTGTGTTTTTAAGATTCCTCCAAGTTGAAGAGTGGTGTAGACAATTTATTTTCACTGCTCTAAATACACATATTGTGGTTAATTTATCCATTCTCCAGGTGAGGAATGTTCAGGTTGGTCCCATGTTTGTGCTGTAATATTGCTGGGAACATTCATGCCTCTTCACGCCCATGAGCAAAGTTTCTTCGGATACATAACTTCTAAGTACAACTGGTAGAATTGTTGGGTCAGGGAATATGTAGAGCCCAACTTTATAAAATATTGTAAAAATATTTTATATATTGTATCAAATATTGTAAAAATTTTTTGCTATCAGTTTATGCTTCCGCCATTGGTTTAAGTTCTCGTTCTTTCACATCCTCTTCCACACATGGTATTGTCAGAACTTAGCATTCTTGCTAATCTGATAATGCAAAACAGGGCTTCGTTGGGGTTAGTCGCTTTTTCTGGACAAAAGGAGGTTATGTTTGCAATTCAGATCTTTTGTTCATTTTAGGAGTTATTTTTCCTTAGTGATTTGTGGAAACCATTTTATATTCTAGATTCACTTTTTTTTTTTTTTAAGTTTTATGGATTCTAAATATTTTCTCCCAATATGTGGTTTGTGTTTTCCTTTAATTTTTGTGGGGCTCTTTTTTTGAGCAAAAGAAATGTTGATTTCAGTGTAGTCAAAAATGTTGATCTTTCTCTAAAGTTTGTGCTCTCTGTTTCTCCTTGTCCCCCTCCCCGCAGTGCCCAGTGCTGGGGACTGAGGCCAGGGCCCCTCACATGCTGGACCACTGAGGTACGCCCCAGCCCTCCTGATGCCTTGCTTAAAAAGAATCTTTCCTCTCTTGGCTTGATATAGATGTATCTTCCAAGACATTTGTAAATCCTTCTTTTCTAATCTTTTTTTTTTTTTTTTTTTTTTTTTTT
>PVLC010012326.1:0-45084 GCA_004027655.1 Graphiurus murinus
ACCAGCAACCGACAACCTTTCTTCCCAGAACTTCTCCAGCGACTTCCCAACCAGCTTTTCCCCAGCAGCTATCTTGCAGATCTCTAGCCAGCTAGCCGCGCGCTCTAGCTAGCTCTGCTCTAGCTTCAGCTCAGCACCAGGCCTAGCTTCAGCTCCGGCTCTCAACAGCAGCAGCCACCCGACCTCTACTACTCCTCCCTCCTCTCTAAGAGAGGTGTAGGCCTTTTAAGCTGCGCCAAGCCGCAAGGTGTCTCATACAGCTCTCACCTGGCCTGGCCACACCTCCTGCGTACTGGTGCGTGCGCTCTGATATGGCACAGCCCTAAGATGATATTCACCTGCAGCTGCTTCTGGTACTCTGCCAGGCGCCATCTAGAGGCGAGGTCCAGCTGGCCAGTCTGGGCCCCCGACAATTATAAAGGTAAAAAAGAAAAATATAATTGTAAAAAATTAAGCAAGTCACTGCGTAAATTAATTTCTCTCTTCATCTGCACTCTTCATTATTTCGTACTTTCATTCTTTCAACAGATTTCAACAATAATGATAATAGGTAACATCTATAAATATGTGATAAATGGCCTTAGAAGGGTTTGATGTGTATTGAATCATTGCAACTATTAAAGTAGTCATACTGCCTGAGTTAGAAATCTTGATCTCAGTTCACTGGTAGACTTAACCAACTAGTTACCTGACACTAGGTGCTATTATTATCCCAGTTTGGCGAAAGAGGGTAATGAAAATCAACTAAATTGATCAAGAACAGAGAGCTGTTCAATAAAAACAAAAAAGTGGAACTCGAACCCAGGCAGGTAGATTTTCCAGTTTTTGTTCTTAACCATCACACTGTGCTGTGATGAGCTAATCTTTACGGATTACCTACCAGGCAGAAGTCATTTGACAGAAACACATGCAAACGCTGTCATTGTCACACCCTCCATATGTTAGAATAAGTTATCACTCTACAAACAAGAGTAAAGACTTGGATTTGCAGTTTGGTAAACAATGCATTGTCCACCTGATAGTTATAATCAATAACATAAGGAAATCCCTATAAAAGGAAGATTGATGAAGAAAACAGTTCAAATAATGCTAAGCCTATATATGAAGCTATCACTATAATTCTTGCTAACTTTTACAGGGAGAGAGAAAGCAGGGCAGGGTGGGGTGTGGAAGGAAACACACCAAGTGCTGTGTGCATGTGTGTTTGTATCATTTTAAACCTCACTATGATGTATAATTATGATGCACAAATAAAAGTATAAAAATATAAAAATATTTGTATTAACTGGGTCTGTCCTTATAGTTAGAAGAAATATCTTCATGTATATATCAGCCCTGAATTTCAAGGGTATTCTTTCTTTTCTTTTGACCTTTGTAGGGTTTTAGGGAAAGTTTTGAAGGTTTTATCATGAATGCTTAGTGAACACCCCTTTCCTATCATGTCAATATCAGCACTCTAACAACATAGACTTTTAAATGATGAGCAGTAGATTAATATTATTCCTCATGCTAATCTCTTTTATTACCTCTATAATATAACCTTCTCTGGTCCAGCCCAAGATGTAAGGCTAAAAGCCTCTATGGTTATATTAATTATTTAATTTTCTCAGTATCATCTGATATTTTAAAATAAATCATTAAAGAAAAATTTAATTTTACTGTGCTCCAAAGTAGTTCTCACAAGTGGAATTAGGTGACCTTAAATGAGTCAGTTAACTAATATAATGCCCACTGTCTGGCATAAACAAAACATTTTTTATATACTTTAAAACATTTAAAAAATAATGCATTGTAACCCCATTGATAAGGCATTTAAGTCCATTCATACTTATTTAGCTTGATGGAGAAAAATAACATAAATCCTAAGAACTAGTTTGATTACAACTTGCCCAGAACATTATAGTGTCTGTTATGTTAGATAAATACATTAGACAGTATAAATTATAAAACCTAAATTTTAATGCAAAAGTACAAAAAGATAAGTTATAAATAAAAACATAATCAAGTAAGAATAATAAATATGTGCTTAATTTTATGTGGGCTTTTATATTTAGCAGAGATTCTTGTAAAATCTCAATTTAAAAAGATCAAATACTAATATTAATAGAAATTGTCTGGCCAAATTTTAATGGAACAATGTCCTTAAAAAAAGTTGAGTTTGATAAGGTTACTTTCTCCAATTTGTAGAGGTGTGTGTGTGTGTGTGTGTGTGTGTGTGTGTGTGTGTGTTTCAAGGTGACTGAACACAGAGATAGTCTACCTCCAAACTACAACCTCTGCCTTATTTTATTTTTTTTATTTTTAAACTGGGTCTCACTAAGTTGTTGAAAGACTACTACATTGCTGAGAGTGAACTTGAACCTGTGATTTTCCTGTCTCAGTGTCCGAAGTATTGGGATTACAGGTATATACCACCATGCTTGTCAATGTTACTCTGTTTATAAGGCTTCTCTGGAAAAAAATCATATCTAATATCAACAATACAATAATATCATCAACGGAAACAAGTAATTATTTATAAGTATTCCAGTTCTTAGCAAAAATATCTGAAATGTTTGAAAATTCATTTCTTCCAAACATTGTACATTTTCTCCTTATCAAGTAAGTGTCTACATTTTGAAAAGGTTTTTTTAATATGCAGATAATTTTTATTAATTAGAATGATGAAAGTTAAATTTCAAGTTTTTTTGCAACAAAGTTACATGTAATTTTCTCTAAGACACAGAGGCAAATTTCCTCATGCAAAATCAAACTAGTTAGTTACTGTTGCATGGCTATTACAAAAAAAAAAGAGTCCTAGGTGGTATGAAAGAAATTCTAGACCCATAAATTTTTTGATGTGTCATTAGTATCCAGAAACATTATCTCTAAAATAAGAAAGGCAATTTGGTTCCATGAAAAGACAGTGGAATGCAGATATATGCAACCTCTCCAAGAAAGTTAAGGTTTCTTAATGTAGAATCAAATGTAGAAAAACTTGAAAGAGCTTCGCAAATTATAGCACCAAACTAAGATGTGATAATAATACCTCTCACCCAAATTCAGTGTTCTCCATGTCACTAAAATGATGCGTGTAAAGTAAGGACTCAGCCAAACAAGAATATTTGGGATACCTTAAAATGGTTTGTACAACATTTATAAATGTACTGAAGAACTCAGTTTAATAGCTAGACTATAATATTATTTCAAAGCCCAGACTAGATGCAATGATCTTTATCTTGCAAAAGTAAATTTAACTCAGAATCTAATATAGAGAAAAGTGTTTTTCACATCAAATCATGTTATAAGATACACTAGAATGTTTAACAACTCAAGGCAATACTTGAATCTATCTTTATAAACTCAAATTCATATTCTGCTTGCTCTCTGTGGAAATCTTTTCTTCTAAATGGACTTTACCATAGTAAATGGATTTGTACTGAACTGATTTTATGATGAGCTACATATAATTTCTTAGTCACTAAATATGTTAACTTTTCATGTTTCTTGCATGTATAGAAAGAGAACAAATGTCAGAGCAAAATGACTATTCAGTCTTCATAGTAATTATTACATTTTGCTATATGAACACATAAATATTTTGCTTTTATATATGCACATACATATATGCTTAATTAATTTGGTTTATATTTATTATAATTTATACATTGTAATGAGGCCTAGAGTGAGAAATATACCGGCACACAGCAATTGGTGTGTTTCCCTCCAGGTCCCTCCCTACTCCTTCCTCCTCATCGAATATATTATTGAGATTGGTCTTGATAATTTTGTGTATTATTTGAACTGTCTTCTTCATTAAATCTCCTCCCTCCCTTAATGCCCATTATTTTACTGGAATCTCTTCTTATTTATCTGAAGTCTCTTTTGATTCCCAATTTCTCTCTAGCTTCTACATATAAGAAAAAGCATGTAATCCTTCAGAGACTGGATAATATAATTTTCAGTTTGGTGTGTGTGTGTATGTGTGTGTGTGTGTGTGTGTGTGTGTGTGTGTGTATGTGTGTGTATGTGTTACTGGGATTGAACCCAGAGACATCATTCTATCTCTGAGCTACACCCCCAGCCCTTTTTATTGTTTGTTTGGAAATAGAATCTTGCTAGATTGCTGAGTATCTCACTACATTGCTGAGGCTGTCTTCAAATCTGTTATCCTCTTGTCTCAGCCTCTCAGGTTCTGAGACTACAGGTGTGGGCCACCAAGCCCAGCTTCATTTGGTTTATTTCTTTTTGTGTCAGGTGCTATAGTTCTTACCATAAACTAGAAATCTCAGTTACAATATGTCAAGACATATGATATTACTCATTTTCTAAGTTAGCTAATTAAAAGGAACTTACACAGTACTGCATTCATCAAGTTAAATGCCATCTTGTGAAGATAACTCCTGGTGGTCAGTGATCTTTTTCGAGATGGTGCTGCCCATTTTTCATGATGACAAGGATGCCTGGATGCAGTAAGTAGAGGAGGAATGGTATGCAGGCTTTATAGGAACATGTAGTTTGTTACAAATGGGCAACTGTGAATTTATATCAATATATTTTGCTTCAAAACTGAGGTATTTAAAACAAAAACAGAATATCTTTGCAACATCTTGGAATCTTGAGATTTAGAAACTCATAAAAGAGTTAATTGAGTTTTTTATTCTCAAAATAGATAAAATAGGACATAATTGTACCTATCTATACTTTCATTGAAGTCAATAAAAAAATGGGCAAGCTATATAGTTTTCAGAAAATAATCATCAGACAGTGAAGGACAGTGACCTCTATGTGACTTGTGATACCTGGGGTGAGCACGACAATTGTCTAACTTGATCTCTTGAGTGATCAGGCTAGGCACCCAGGAGAGGGACACTCAGACAAGCCCCTGAGAACCCCTAAATTGGGCAGATAAAGTAAGAGTGAGTTCACATGAGAGAGGACATGAGAATAGAGAGTTGCCTTTAGAAAGAATTTCAGAGAATCACAGAAAAATTTGTCAAATATTCAAGTAAGTACTTATAACTGAATGCAGGTGAGAAAAATACCCAAGGAAGGAAGTGGACTTTCCAAAAATAATAGAGGTAACAATGACAGGACTTAGAAGAGCACCTCTTCCCACTGGCCAAATTGGGAGACCTTAAGATTCACAGTACAAAAGGTGGAGTACTACTACAAATTTTGTCTCAGTAGTAGTGATTCTCCCTAGACTGAGTACTACTTGCTTCTGGCCAATCATCCAGAAACTCCTAAAAGTTTTAAACTATTTTCTAAAAAATAGTTTAAGTTTATTCTAGAATTATATAGAAAAACAACAATGTCCAAAATCCAACATTATAAGACAATTTCCTACAGATAACAAAAAGTTACAAAATGAGTAAAAGATCAGGAAAAATATTGACCCATACCTACCTGGAACATTGCAATTATCAGTCAATAGCATTAAACCATTATAACTGGATTTCATTTCCTCCAAAATTTAAGGAAAAATATGAAACATATTACGAGAAAGAGGGAGAGGGAGAGAGAGAGAGAGAGAGAGAGAGAGAGAGAGAGAGAGAGAGAGAGAGAGAGAGAGAGAGAGAGAAAATTTGGTGAAAGCAATAAAGCCAAAGCCTTGAGCAATTTTAGAGAGATATTGAAAATTTTCTATATTGGTGTCTTTGTGCAGGTATGAAATGCAAAGAACTATCAGAAATAACCCACCAATGTTGATGATCCATACCACTTATGTTATCCATATCTAAATGACTATAATAAGTCATTTGATAATTACAGATTATAGGGAGCCAGACTATTCCATTTGTGTATGAAAGAGCTAAGCTGAAATGAAGTTATTCATGTTTTGAAGAACATATTTTTGCCCATGCAACCTCATGGCTCTTGGACACCACCTCTAGTAATGAAGAAGCTAAATCCTGTTGAGCCAGTGATTGCAGAGAGTCAACAAGGGAAAATTGATCACATTCTTCTCCCCATGCTCAAATACCTCAAGACCACAAACATCCAGACTGCCCAGCCAAACTGCACAGCAACTGTAGAGAATGCAACTGTCAGAGACAGGTTAACCTTGGAAAAGTCTAAGCATTATGGAAAACTATGACCAGACTGCTGAATTTACTGAAAGCAGTCTGTTCTTCCAAGGTAAATGTTCCTATGTTTCTTAATGGTGACAGCTCCCAAATATCCTGCTTGTCAAACATTGTCTCAAGTATCTTCTGCACATCTTCAGTGGTTTTATTGCTGTTATCTCAAGGACTTTCTGCAGTTGTTTTGTGGTTTACCCATTAGACTTTACTCCTAGGTGTCCCTGCACATTTATTAATTAAACATTTCCTCCCAGACCATGCACATATACAGTAGCATCCAAACCTCAACATCTCCCCTTTAGAATTACAGTAAAAACTGTGGACCAGTGTCCAGTGGGGCCTTTGCCTAAGAATGAGGTTTCTTGGCCTGACTCTTCCAATCTGCTTTGTGTCTGCATCAATCTTTTTCCTCTCAGGTAAACCTTGGGACATTTACAGATAAGTGGCACCTAAACAGGGACACTTGGAACAAGGACAGGGAAAAGAAGCCAAGGAAACTGAGGATAACCAAAAGTGGTTGGGAGCACCACATCATATCTGTAGGTAGAAAGGAATTAACTGTCCTCAGAACTTA
The DNA here is from genome assembly GCA_004027655.1 of Graphiurus murinus. NCBI lineage: Eukaryota > Metazoa > Chordata > Mammalia > Rodentia > Gliridae > Graphiurus > Graphiurus murinus. The sequence continues at coordinate 6,640 of PVLC010012326.1, forward strand.
GAAGGATAGGGTAACAATGGGGCAAACTTAATCAGCAGAGCAGAGGGGGTATCTAAGAATACCCCTACACCTCCAAAAAGTATCAGGTGCCATGGTCAGCGAGGATCCACTGCTCAAATTATTACAAGTAATGCTAGACATAAATTCTTGGTTTCCAGAAAGAGGCACCCTAGGTATAGAAATATGGAATAAAGTAGGTAAGAATCTGAAAAGGGCATAGCACATGGTAAAAAAAGGTTCCAGAATTATAGTAATTTGGGGCCTGGTCCATGAGGCTTTACTAGTCCTAAACTCAGATAGTGAGGAATCTTCTACCCACAAACTGCAACTGCCACTGCCTCCACCACCTTCCTCAGTAGGACCTTTTTCTAGGACTTCTGCCCAGCAGTAAGAGTGGCCAGCTTGCTCTTCCCCCATGTAGCAGCAGCCAGCATTGGTGGGCTGCATTAGAGGGAGAGATTTTAGCATACCAGGTGCAAGTACAGGATGGTGCTCCTATCTTTACCCCTGTAGATTATGATGTGTATAAAGAGGTCAGAAAAAGTATTAGAGAAAACGGAGTCACTAGTCCTTATACAAGAGGGTTGATTATCACTTTAGGGACATAATATCAGATGACCTCATGGGATTGAACCCATCTAGCAAAAACTTATTCAAGTGGTCCTCAATATTTAAGCTGGAGATCTGAATATGATGATATACATAGAGAGCAAGCCCATCAAAATACACTGGTGGGACAGAATATTACAGTGGATATGCTTCAGTGAAGAGGTCCTTATCAAGATGCACAGACCCAGTTTCAGTATTCACCCAATGCTTATCAACAAGCTACCTTATGTGCAATGCAGGCCTGGGATACAATCCCCAAGTCAGATCAGGGCTCTTTTTTCAGAAATACACTAGGGCCATAAAGAGCCTTATACCACTTTTTTTGATAGGCTGGGTAGAGCAATTCAGCAGCAAATGGCTCATAAACAGGCAGCTGATATTTTATTATTACAATTGGCCTATGAAAATGCTAACATGGATTATAAAGAGGCTATGAAAGGGATAAAAACTAAGGCGACCTCAGTGGGAGAACGAATCAAGTCCTGTCAGTGGGTAGGGATGGAGCAGCATAAAGCCAACATATTTGCTATAGCTATGAAATAAAATGCAGGACAGGGAGTTTCCTTCTGTTGTGGCAAAATGGAACATTTTTAAAGGAAATCTTCAAAGTTAATATACAAAGAAAGGGGCCTGGAGCGGCTCCAGGGACTTGCCCTCACTGTAGGAAGGGCAATCATTGGGCTAGTCAATGTCTCCCAAAATCTGCCAAAGTAATTGGACTAGGAAATATAGAATGTCATTGGCCCTCAGATAAATTACTCTCTTTTCTTGCTAAAACTCAGGGGATCTTGCCAAAGAAAATCTTTTCAGAGCATCATCTTCATTGCTGAACTGTTTTCATGGATGGCTCTGGTCATACAGGACATGCTGGTATTATTTCCAATGATGTCTAAAAAACAATCTCAGGACATTTTTCCCTACAAATGCAGAACTTGGCACTATTATCCTAGCTTTGCAGACCTTTCCCTAGAGTCCTTAAATATTATCAGTGATTCTTATTATGCTGTAAAAATAGCTCTCATCTTAGAAACAGCGTATATAAAACCCACATTACTCCCTGAAGTGTTCCAACTATTTCTTACCATACAAACATTAGTAAAACAGAGAGTTCACAAAATCTTCATCATACACCTTCATTCCCATTCTGATTTCCCAGGTCCCCTTTCTGAGGTCAATCCCCAAGTAGATAAATTAATAGGAATCTCCCAACTTAACATGACACAAAAATCACATGAGCTTTTTCATCAAAATTCAAGGCAGGTGTGGAGAGATCCATCGATAGGTGTGGGTTGAGATGAGGTCTCAGGAATATGCACACCAGAGAAACTCAGGAAGCACATCTACTTTATTGTTCTCCAATAGCTGTTTTTTTTTTTTTTTTTTTTTGACAGTGAAGCTAACCTTGAGGCTACAGACAGGCAGACATCCAGACAGTTTAAGACAGTAAAGTTATTTTTTGGTTGAGTTTGTTGGGTCTTCTAAGTATAGTATCATGTCATCTGCAAAAAGGGATAGTTTTAGTTCTTCTTTCCCTATCTTTACCCCTTTGATTTCCTTCTCTTGCTTTATTGCTCTGGCTAGAGTCTCAAGTACTATATTGAACTGAAGAGGTGATAATGGACATCCTTGTCTTGTTCCTGTTTTTAGTGGGAACTCTTGCAGCTTCTCTCCATTTAATATGATGTTGGCTGTGGGCCTATTGTACATTGCCTTTATGATGTTGAGGTACGTTCCTTCTATTCCAATTCTCTGAAGTTCTTTTAGCATGAATAGGTGTTGGATCTTGTCAAATGCTTTTTCAGCATCAATTGAGATGATCATGTGATTTCTGTCTTTGATTCTGTTTATGTGGTGAATTACATGGATTGTTTTTCATATGTTGAACCAGCCTTGGGATGAACCTGACTTGGTCATGGTGTATAATTTTCTTGATGTAGTTTTGAATGCGCATTGCTAGTATTTTGTTTAGCAGTTTTGCATCTAAGTTCATCCATGATATAGGCCTATAGTTTTCTTTTCTTGAGGTGTCTTTATTTGACTTTGGTATTAATGTGATGTTGGCTTCATAGAATGTGTTTGAGAGGGTCCCGCTTCTTTCTATTTCGCCATTTTGGAAAACAGTGTGGAGGATCCTCAGATGAATGGGAATGAACCTACCATATGATCCAGCAATACCACTTCTGGGTATCTACCCAAAAGAATGGAAACCAAACTATCAGACTGACACACGTGTATCTATGTTTATAGCCAAGATGTCCATCGACAGATGAGTGGATTTACAAAACTATGGGATATGTACACAATGGAATTTTACTCAGCCATAAAGAAGAACAAAATCATGTTATTTGCTGGGAAATGGATGCATATGTTCTCCCTAATATGCGGATGCTAGGGAGAAGATGGGGTATAAGAGGGTCTCCAGATAAAAAAGGAGAGACCCTCAATAAGCAAAGAAGTTAACTTAACCGAAGGGGATGGACAGGGGGTGGGGGGGGGACACCCTAATGCACATGATGTACTTTCACAAATATATCAAGGTCAATCACTAAACTGAACTTGAGAAGGAGGGAGGGTGATGGAGTGGGATGGGAATTGGGGAAGGGGTTAAATGAGAAATGTGTGCATACATCATCTTGTATATAACAAAGATGTATGTTTACAATGCACCAATTTTATGTAAAAAGTAAAAATAAAAAAATACCAACTTCCTTTTTCACAGAGCTAGAAAAATCAGTCCTAAATTTCATATGGAATAACAAAAGACCCAGAATAGCCAAAGCAATTCTCAACTCTAAGAATCATGAAGGAGGGATCATAATAGTTGACTTCATATAATACTACAGAGCTATAGTAATAAAAACAATGGTTTTGGCACAAAAATAGACACATAGACCAATGGAAAAAATAGAAAATGCAGAAACAAAGCCACACACTTATAGTCAATTTATTTTTGACAAAGGTGCCAAAAAATACAAGAGAAAAGACAGCCTTTTCAACAAATAGTATTGGGAAAACTAATTTTCTATTGGTAGAAAAATGAAATTAAATCACGACCTCTTATCCTGCACAAAAGTCAACTTGAGATGGATCAAAGACGTGCAAATTAGACCAGAGACCTTGGAATTACTAGAGGAGTACATAGGTCCACAGCATCAACATATAGTTACAGGTATGCATTTCCTCAATAAGACCTCCAATGTAAAAGAAAGTAAAATGAATATTAATAAGTGGGATTACATTAAATTAAGGAGCTTCTGTGTAGCAAAGAAAATCATTCAGAACCTTAATAGAGAGCCAAGAGAATGAGAAAAGATCTTTGCCAGATACTCTTCTGATAGAGGACTAATATCTAGAATATACGTATAACATTAAAAACCACCACTAAAAACTCAACTCAATAAAAAATGGACAATTGAACTAAAAAAAAACACTTCACAGAACAAGTAATAAAAATGACAATAAATACATTAAAAAATTTCAACATCATTAGCAATCGAGGAGATACAAATCAAACTACACTGAGAATCCATCTAACCCCAATCAGAATGGCATTCATCTAAAAGTCAAACAACAATAAATGCTGGTGAGGATGATGAGAAATAGTAACTTTTCAACACTGTTGATAAGATTGCAAATTAGTGCAGTTGCTATGGAGATAATTGTGGAGATTCCTCAGAAAATTGGGAATGGATCCATCATATGATCTGGGTACACCATTCCTGGATATCTTTCCAAAGGGATTGAAATCAGAATATTATAGTGATATATGCATATCCATGTTTAGAGCAGCACAATTCACACTAGCCAAATTATGGAACCAACCTAGGTGTCCATCAACAAATGAATGGATTATAAAATTATAGACCATGCACACAATGGAATTCTACTCAGCAATAAATAAGGACAAAATTATGTCATTTATAGGAAAATGGATGGACCTGGAGAACATTATGTTAAGTGAGATTAGCTAATCATAGAAAGTGAAAAGTTATGTGTTTTATCTCATACATGTAAGTTGAGGATTAATTGGGAGATGAGAAGGACTTGAGATAATAGAGGAAAATCATAGTGGAGTGAGAGAAGTGGTTCAGGAGAGGGTGGTGGCGAGGAGAAGGAGAATTAACAAGAGAATCACATCCACTTAAAAAGAGAAAAAAGAGTTCAGATCTAGAGAATAATATTAGACATAGTCTAAAATCAGGCATCTAGTTAGGTAGCAGAGCTGAAATTTAGAATAGATTTCTGAAAATGATAATTAACATTTATCTAGGTCTTTTCAAAGTGTTTTCATGTGTGTAATTTCATTTAATAATCATGTGATGAAGTGGAAACTTTGGAGAATGATTGATAGGTAGAAAATTTGCCATTCCCCTTTTGACTTGGATTCTATTATTAATTGTGAAGGGGAAAATCTAAAATAAAGTAACAGACATTTTGAGTGGCATATGAATTGTTTGTAGGTAAAATATTCTCTAAGATATTTCCCACTTGAAGAATGTTGAGAATGAAAGCATCCCTCAAATATTCAGAACATATGATTAGATGCTAATAATTTACCTTCATTGAGCCTACATCATGTCTAGAATTTTATGAGAGTATTTTAAGGATAATAATGACTGTACAAGCTGGGCGTGGTGGCGCACGCTTGTAATCCCAGCATTCCCGGAGACTGAGACCGGAGGATCCGGGTTCGGGGCCAGCCTCAGCTACCTAGTGAGGCACTCCGCAACTTAGTGAGACTCGGTTTCAAAATAAAGAATAAAAAATAGGGCTGTGGGGTATAGCTAGGAGTTAGAATGCCCCTGAGTTCAATCCCCAGTACCACACACACACACACACACACACACACCCACACACACCCACACACACAAAGAATGATTGTACAGACAAATAAGTTTAAAAATATTCTAAGAATCTTTTACTGGGGTCTTATAATATATACACACATTTATAAATGTCTCTAATGAAATATGTGAGGAAGTATAACAAAGTCTATGGGTATATATGCATGTGTGTAGATGCATTTTAAAATGCCCAAAGCAATATGTGCCTCATATATATACAAATCTGTAGAAATATATGCACATTGTTTACAGTTATTTTAAAATGTATGTATAACTGAATGATCATAAATATGCTTTAATTTATGTACCCTGTACCACATTTCTTCCTGTTAAAATAATGATCATATAGACATACCTAAAAGGTTGCTAATTAAATTAACTGATCTTCAATGTGCACTAAGTTACAGTCAGATGAAGCTACAAGCTCTGGTGTTCTTTCATACACTGTGGTGGCAATTATGGCACACTATGGTGACTATTGATAACAATAATGTATTATACATTTCAGAAACTAGAAGAAAGGAATCTGGAAGTTTTTGCCATAAAGAAATTATAAATATTTGAAGAGATTATTTAACCTAATTAAAAAATTCTGCAATTTGTTCATGTACCAAATATTACATGGTATTCCACTAATAGTTCAACTTTTATCTTTTGTTTACCAATTGATAAAACAAATAAGATAAGCAGACTTCAGTATAAAGTATGGGCAAAACAAATAGTCAAAAGACAGTTATCTGTTTTATTGAATTTCAGAAAAATCACATCATACATTTTTCTGAAGTAATTCAAATAGGTTTTCTTTTCTTTTTATTCTCGTGGGGTGTGTGTGTGTGTGTGTGTGTGTGTGTGTGTGTGTGTGTGTGATATTGTGTATTGAACCTAGGGTTGTTCTATCTCTGAGCTATACCCCTGTCCTATTTTTTTATTTTAAAATAGTGTCCTGCTAAATTTCTGAAGGTCTCATAAAATTACTGAGGATAGCCTTAAACCTGATATCCTCCTGTCTCAGCCTCCCAAGTACTGGGGTTATAGGCATATCACACCTAGCTACGTAGATTTTGAAAATAGTACCTTTGTAAAAATCTATATACAAACAGAAGCTTACCCAAAACTTCATTTTTTTGTATTCTTTTCTCATAAATCATCTTAAATAATCTCCTCTTTCATATTATTGAGACTTTATAGCTTTTTCTCCAATTCAGCAAACAGAATGGTCCTTTTCAAACATAATGAATGTATGAGGAAAATGAATTTAAAGAATCACTGTGCACAGATATATTGTGATTCCAGATATAATTGTCTAATTTCATTTGTCACTGTATTCTGTAGTTCTCAAGCTCAAAGTGCTGCACTATAGTCAAGCTCACTCAGAGTCAGTGTATCCAGTGCCCACAACACAGTTTCTACTCTCACTGTATTTCCTAATGCTTCCTACTTGCACACTCTACTATAGCTACACTGGCATCATGACATTGCTAAAACACACTCCTATCCTAGGGTCTTTGTACTGGTTTCCTCCACTTGAAGGATCTTCCCTCAAATAAACATTCGAAGGGCTCTCTCATTGACATCAGTACTCTTATCTGAGATGCCTTTCTTAATTCTTTGAAAATTGAAAACACTCTACTGTCTCTACTAGTACTCTTATTCTATTTTATTATTTTTCATGATGCTCACCAAAAACAGACAAATAATTTTACTATTGTCATTATTAGTCTTTACTTCTGCTGTGATGCAAACCCATGAAGGTAAACAATTTATCATTTTATTTTGTAATAAATCTCCAGTCTAGAAAAAAGTGGGTGCTCAATAAATATTTGTTGGATGGTTGAATGAAAGCATTATAATAGTGCATTGCAAAAAGTTGATATTGATGTGATTTTACTATCACAGTTATTAGCTTTTTCTATTAGTAGGTTTTCAAGATAGGAGTAAAACTCTGCTAGCCATTTTTCTAATACTTGCTGCATTGGAAATAATGATGTGATAAGCACAGAGTCAAACAGTGAAGTAAAGAGAATCTTACTTAGTCTTCTTTTTGGGTAAGTATCCAGGGTTTCTAGTGTTTCAAAATTATTCAATGTTTTCAATTTTGTTTTTAATATACATTAATTGGTTCATTGTAATTGTACATCATAATGAGATTCAGAGTGCTAGAAACATACATGCACACAACACTTGGTGAAGACAGACACTAACACTCTGCCTTTCTACACATGAAAATAAAATATTATTTAATTCAAGTTAAAGAGAAGAAAAAGTGAACATTATGAACAACATTTCAAATGATATAGAATATACATAAGATACCAGCCTAGAAATAGAACAAAATAGATTCATTTGGCCAAGATGCATCCCATTATTTAAACATCATTCATCTTTGGTAACAAGGCGTGGCAGACACTAATGAATGCAATGGGAAAAAAACACTATGATCAGAGACATACATACACTTATTTATTCATGCAGTTTTCAACTCTCCCATTGAGAAAACAAATTTACAAGCTGTCGCATCATAAAGGACCTTTGATGTTACCTAAAATGCCCTCCTTAGTCGAAGGGGAAATGAATCCTAGAGAGGTAAGAATGACACATAGCAGGAAAGTGGAGGAGCCAGGGTTTATTCCTGATTGCCAGTCCTAAGTACTACTGTACTCTTCCCATCTCAATATAGAATAAAGTTACATATTAATCAAAATTAATTTTACAAGTAATAGATAAGTAAGGGCAAGGACAAAACAGTTTACATTTGGCCATAAATGATAAATTACAATGAACAGAATAATAAGAGCTGCCAGATGGAATGGCAATATAATTTATATTGATTATAGTCAGAAGTATTTTTGAGGGTACTGGGGATTGAATCTAGGGCACTTTACCTCCAAGCTACACCGCCCCAACCCCTTTTAATTTTCATTTTAAAACAGGATCTCACTAAGCTGCTGAGGGTCTTGCTAAGTTGCCAAGACTGGTCTCAAACTTGTGATCTCCTGTCTCAACCTCCCAAGTCCTGGGGTTACAAGTATGTGTCACCACAACTGCCCCTCCCCAAGTATTCTAATTAGAGCAAGTATTTGTTGACCACAGTCAGTTGACATCAAGATATATTTTTAATCATTGTTGTTCTGTTTACTTTTTTATTTAATTATATGCATTTTAAACATATACATAAAAACATCAAGTTGTAGATATTTATTTACGGGGTAATATGTAATATTTTGATGTATATGCATATTGTGTACTGTTTAAATAAGGATAAAAATGTCTATATCTTCAAACATGTATCATTTCCTTATGGTAAAATCACTAAAAATCCTTTCTTCTAAATTTTTAAAATCTACAGTACATCATCATTATCTATGGTTACCGTACTATGCAATAGCGCCACAGAACTTATTTCTATTTAGCTATAACTTAGTACCTATTTATCAACCTCTTTGAAACCCTCCTTACCCTTTTCAGCCATGGAAAGTACCTTCCTGTACTCTCTCCAGCCTCTGGTATCTACTTTCTAATTTTAACTTTCATGAGGTCAACTATTAGATACCACATATAAGTGAAATCAAGCAGTATTAGACATCTCTGCTTGGCTTATTTGATTTAAAAGAATGATCTCTAATTCCATGCATGTTATCACAAATGATAGGATTTCACTCTTTTATGGCTATGTAATATTATATTGTACCACATTTTTATCTATTCATCAGTCAATGAATGTTCAAGTCACTCTGTTTCTTAGTGGCAGCATTATTGCCAACTAAGAAATGGAAGCAAATTGGTGAGCTGAATTGAAGAAAATAGAAACAAGTGGAAAGAAATTAATGTTCACAGATAGGGAGAATCAATACTATTAAAACGTCCATACTACACAATATAATTTATAGATGCATTGAAATCCATATTAAATTTTAATGACATTCTTTAAGCAATTAGAAAAATTCTAAAATGCAAATGTAATCCCCACTACACACACACACACACACACACACACACACACACACACACATACACACAACTGCAGATAGTCAAACTTGTCTAAGAATTAGGAAGCATTATATTACCAGACTTCAAAATATACAATTGTTAATTAATAATTCCAAATATCTCTCAAGGCCATTTTTTTTATATTTAGATAGGCCTGCTTGTCAAAAAGTTTACTGGTGAATTTATGCTTTATCCTTTGCTATTTTATTTTCACATTGTGTTTAATCTGTCTCTTTATGCCACCTTTGCCATCAAAGTCCAGTTTTAAAATTTTGCATGAAATTTACTCATAATAACTAACATAAATGTTTCTTCTAGAATCCTCAGTTATGAAAATATATCTAATTTAGAGAAAAATTTAAGAATTCTCAGTGCACATTATATCAACCATAATTTATATCTATTTTATTTTGTCTATATATGTTATAATAAAAACATTTTTGCATTTTCAAAACTGTGCTTACTAATTAACATGTATATTATAATGGATGAGAAATGACAAATTTCATGAGGAATAAATAGCAAAATACATGCAGCAAATATTATATGTCTCGGCAGCATTCTCACTGTTGGAACTCAATAAGCCTCACCACCCAACTAAGAGGAAGGAAGATTTGTTTGTAGTTTTTGGAGATTTCACAGTTTCCATCCATGTCAGGCTGGATCATATGTGGAGCTCAGGGCATGGTGGCAGGAAGCAGCAAGAGGCAGAGCTCAAGGATCTGCTCTAACATAGTAGAGACTGGAAGCACAGGGGAAGAGGGGCTTAAATAGTACCCAAGGCCACAGCCCCAGGCGTCCCTCCTTATCAACCAAACCCCACCTCCAGCACTGCTATGAGGGCTAAGGGGACATTCTGAACCCAAAAATTGTGTTATAAAATATACATTATACAAATACAAGAAGAATTTAATTCATTTTTATCTTATTTATTCTTCATCTTTATTAAATTTCTTTTTTTTTTTTTGCGGTACTGGGGATTGAACTCAGGGGCATTCTACCTCCGAGCTATACCCCCAGCCCTATTTTTTATTCTTTGTTTTGAAATAGAGTCTCACTAAGTTGCAGAGTGCCTCACTAGGTAGCTGAGGCTGGCCGCGAACCTGGATCCTCCGGTCTCAGCCTCCCAAATGCTGGGATTACAAGCGTGCGCCACCACACCTGGCTTTTATTAAATTTCTACAGAATTAAATAATAGATGGTGAAAAACTCCAGTGATATTCTTAATGTGATAATATCACATAATTCTTAGAATAGCTTGGGTCTCTAAGATATATTTGTAGTGAGCTTTTATATCATTATCTAATTTTAGGTGGTAGTAAAGTAGAGCTGAATCCAGAGGAAAAATCTTATGGTTTCCTAGTCAGAGTGGACAGATAGAAGAAGATATCAGGATAGTAAGGAAAACATTGATTGCAACAATAGCTGATGTATAGTTGCTAAGAAGTATTTTCCATTTCCATATGATATAAAAGGAAGTCTGCTTAAATTTCTATAAAGATTATGCAACACAGTTATTAAATAAATATTTAGATTCTATGAGTCCTAGGACAGTAGTGACATGTGCTATCAAGAATGACTGTAAGTCTAGCATGGTGGCACATACCCAGTATCCACAGTATTTGGGAGGCTGAAACAGGAGAATTGCAGTTTTGAGGCCAGACTCAGCAACTTAGTGAAAACTTGTTTCAAACGTAGAAAAATAAAATAGGATTGGGAAATCTAGTTCAGAGGTAGAGTGCCCCTGGGTTCAATACACAGTAACACACACACACACACACACACACACACACACACACACACACGCACACACATGCACACACCACATACATGCACGCACGAAAGAATGGCTAGAATTTTTTTTTCAACAAGTCTTTTAAGATTTTCATGGGATAGTTATACTGGATTATAATAGAAAATTTGAGACTAGCTACTACTTTGTGTCTAATTATTCCTCATTTCAAATATGGACTAGATAATCAAATTCCTGTTTCTGCATGTGCCACCTGTTTGACCATAGATGAGTCAATTAACTTCTCTGATTATCCTTTCTTAGATATAAGATGGAAATATTGATAACATCTACCTCATAGAGTTACTGTAAGAATTAACTGATTTAATGTATATAAAGTCCTTAGAGCAATAGTTGGCCCAGAGAAGGGAAAGCACAATTCAAGGATTTATTACTACCATCAATACTATGACCCTTTTTCTCTTATTATTGTAGTTTTTGTTTTAGGGATTCACTGGTCTGCACAACTATATCTGGAAAGTTTTGTCATTCACCTTCAATTTTTATCTAAGCTTAGATTCTCTGTTACATCAATGAAGGAGAACCAGAAAATAGAGAGAAAAGAAGACAGAAAAGAAAGTGGATAAAAGGAACAGGGTGAGGGAGAAGAAAGGGGGAGAGAAACTGGAAGAAAAAGAATCATCTAGGTCAGAACTGGAGGAAAGAAGATGCAGATATGGTGTGGAGGAGGCAGGATAGCTTTTTCCATCTAAAGTAAGGAAAGCGTTTGACTCTGGAGATTGAGTTGATAGAAACACAAATGTAGGTTCTTTGTGTTAGCATGTATCTGATCCATATCGGCTCACATTGGGATCTTTACACAATGGGCTGCTAATATCTTCTTCACCACTGAAGGATGTGACTCTTAAATGTCACTTCCCAAGCCTGCAACTGAGGTTAATAATTCCTCTCTAATGTTTTGTATGGACATCTGTCTGAATCATGAACCACAAGTATAAGCACCACCAAGGTGTTTCCAACAGCTCTCTCATCACTGTGACCAAAGTATCTGACCAGAATGGTTTATTGGGGATCCTGGTTTCAGTCCATAGGACTGGCTCTGAGGCATCAACAATGGCAGCATTGGCAGTGGTGGTTGCAGCAAGGCTCATAGCAAAGAAGGTTGTGGCTCTCACATCATGGTGGCAGAAAACACAGTGAGGGAGAGCAAGGTTACCATGGAAATACATAGTCTCTAAGACCACAACCACAATGACTTGCTTCCTCTGGCAGTGCCCCATCTCTGTACCTCGCTGCATTGCAGACATGCTTTTAACACATGAACATTTGGGGGACATTTTAAGTCCAAACTATAATACAACAGATACCAAACACATAGCTAAAGATACTAGTTGCAATGGGTCTAATGCATGGCTAAACATACTCTAAATTGCCTTGCTAAATGAATGCTACTTACTTGGAAGTTACATAAAATTTACACGATCATGCAGAATATTGAGGGGTGTTTTTGTGCATAAACTATGTTAATGGTTTAAATTCTGAAGCCATAATTCTAGGAGCTAAAGGCAAACCAAATCAAGATGTTAGTTGAAGAAATGTCTGGAGCAACATATAATTTTTAAATAATTTAATCTGAAACATAAAACTATCACATTATAAAATATAAAGAAATGTTCATGTACCTTACAAAGAGAAAAAGAAAGTAGGAAATTGAGTAATATATTTGCAGGCACATTAAATCACATGGATGCACTACTGAAAATTGTTACATAGAAATTGAGAGTAAAACATAGGAATTACCAGAAGCTGACATTTTGAGATAGACATACATTTTTAGAGACTAACATAAATTACATGTGGAGCTATTTATATATGAGTTATTTCAACACAATTTTGGGAGCTAATATGCTAAAGACCCAAGATAATGAATATAATATAAAATTCAGAATGTTCCACTTTTAAAATTTTTCATTTTTATTATTATTATTTTTGCAGCAAAGAGTAGGATAGCAAATTGTAGTTCACTCTTAATTATAGAGTTGCAAAAGCAACGCTGTAATTAGAGCTGTGAAAATTGTCTGGCGACAAAATTTCTTTGTAGTTTGAAGGAGTGAAAAGTCCTATTGATAGTATTTGATATGAGTTCCATCACAGAACACCAAAGGGATACACTAACTTCTTCATATTTCTCTGACACTTTGAACGTGACAACTGCTAATTGTTATCATTTTAGTATCTGGTAGCCACTTTTAAATATCCAGACTTGCATTAGCAAGTGTTATATGCTTGTAAAAAATAGACATTAGATGATTTCTAACTAGTTATAATCTGATCTCATTCCCTGATTTCAACATAGGGTTTATCCGCACCATACAAGACAAATGGAAACTTTATGGACTAAAAAGCTTTTGGATCTGCTCACCTGAATGTGTTTTTACAGAGATTTAGAAAAAGTTGGCAGCAGTAATCTCATGTTATAAACCTTGAGGACATAGAAGTTAAGAACCAAAAAAAAGTTACAATAAATGTAACCTTATAAATAGGAAACATTTTATAAATGGGAAATATTTTAGAAGGCATAGCAAATTATTAACTGTTCACTGTAGCTGGTACTAAGAGCTTTGTGAAATTTCTAAAAGTTGGCAAGAAACTATTTATTATCTGTAGGAACTTTTATATTAGCTTGTTGAATACTAGTTATTTTTAGAGAGAGAGTTGATTCATTAATCCATGATAATGCTCAGTGAGTCAACTAAGCAAAACTCTAGAAAAAAGATGAATTTAATTTTGATTTTAAAGTTAATTTTCTTGATTTTATCTTCTTGTGTTTATTAGCTTCAGTTTGTATGTATAGAAATATTTTTTCAGTATTATAAAGAACAGTGCATTGAAAGAAATACCAAACAATCAAGAATTGATTGAATAGAATAGTAGGGTCTTAGGAACATTGTTTTCTTTCATTCTTGTTGTTACTTTAATATGCAATCTGAAGTAAATTACACTTTTAAAGCAATGTTTAAAAATATGATGAACACAGTGGCATAGAATATAAGTTTGTTTGTGGGAGCTTGGAGGCTATTTTCTTTAATTCTTAGCTCAAGTTTGGGATTCCTTCCATTTGCAATTTCCTATGGTCTTTGGTAGTAACCCTCTCTTTGCAGGATGAACATGAGGAGTTACTCACCAGGAGCTCATGGTAGGGTTAGGTGACTGTGAATTCTGCTTTGGCCACATACTAAAGTTACAGAAAATGGGCTTGCTTTTTTTCCTTTTTTGTGATGTTCAAGAAACAACAAATAGACAAGGGGGATATATTTGCTTTGTATTAATTAAAAATTAGCTCATGCTTTTTTGGAAAGAATGAATACCTAGAAATACTGTCTAATTGGTTCTATTAGCCTTGTTAGATATGCATTTTAAAATAAAACATCATTGTCTCTATATATAAAATCAGTAATTTTCTACATTTTTCTTTCAAAAGAAACCTATTATAAAATTATTATAAAAAGGAAAACAAAAGTAAATACATATTTAAACTGTTCCATTAGTTATATTCAAGGGTATGTTTTATAATTTTATTTCATGTACATACATATGGGCACAGGGGCATCTGTGGTGCTGGTAACATGTTTTTCTTACTCTGGGTGCTAGTTATATAGGGATTTTAAGTGTACTAGAATTTCAAGCTGACAATCAGATTTTATACATTTTTTTAAATTTTTATTTTATTGTTGTATTGTAATCATACATTGTTGTGCGGTATAAACTGGTAGAGGCACACATGCATAGAGTTTTCATTTAACCCTTCCAATTCCCACCCCATTTCCTCCCCCTTCCCCATCCCACCTTCTCAAGTTAGGTTTAGTGAAGGTTACCTATCTGAAGGTGATGGGAGAGGGGTGAGGGAGAAATACCCGAATGCACAGGATGTACATTCACAAACATATTAAAGTCAATCATTATACATTCTTATGTATGTATGCTATACTTTAATAGTTTGTAAAATCTTAGTAGCATTCTACCTCTCTGCTCCCAAACATTTCTACATGATATGATTGTAAGTACACCCATGGTTATTTTCTCGGGTTCATAAGCCATTTTACTTCTTTGCTTACTTGCACCATTGCTTCTCTCTGCCTTTCTGTTTCTTTCTACCTTTAAGCCATTTGAAATCATAGAACTGACTGCAAAAGTCCTGCCCTTGATTCCCCACCTACACACACACACACACACACACACACACACACACACACACACACACTTAAAAAAAAAAGCCTTTCTTTAACAGTTTCTTCATTGGCTTGTATTTCTCAAAACTCTTTAATAGGTCTCATTTGACCATCTCTTAAGAGTCTTTCTTGTTCAGAGTGGTTTTTAAGTCTCATTTTCTGTGATTTGAGCTGCAGGAACAATTGGCTTTTCCAACCTGGGGAAGAGTTTAAGCTCTGGGTTCTCTTTATTGTTTGTCTTCAACATGCTGCAGACTGGCTCACTCATTCTCTCACCTCATTGCTTTCTGTAATACCTTTCTAAAAGCAGCAAGGAGAAGCCAATATATTCTGACACATTGACATTTTTCCAACTATTTCTCCTGGAGCTACACACTCAGTAGGGTCTTTGTAACCCTGCCAATATATCAGAGGCCGCTGTTTTTCCAAATGTTTGTTAAGATGTAGAAAGGATTTTCAGCTTTCCTGTTGACTAAATCTGTTTTCTTGTTGTCCGGTATATTTTGCTGAGCCAAAGTCATTAGTTATTGATTTTTAGCCCTACAACTTTCACATTGATTTTGTATTTATATTTCTCATGTAAAAGATCAAGTATTTTTCTTTTCCCCCTCTTTACTATTTAGATATAAAAGTTAGATTATATATTTTTATAATTTTAAAAAATTGAAAAATGACATAGAGTAACTTGAAAGATTTTATTTTCTGTCTTAATATATTTTCTTTTCTTTTTTTTTTTTTTTGGAAGTGGGGATCAAACCTAGGGTCTTGCACATTCTGAGCATGCACTCTATAACTGAGTCATATCCCTAGTCCCTCTGCCTCAGATTTCGATGTAAAATATCCCATGATAGTTTAGAAATATGAAAGATATATAAAGAGTAAGTAACTATCCCTACATTTTAGTTTATATAAAATGAGTTTGGAAATTTTCAGAATCATACACTTACAAGACGAATTCATATCTTTTTTAGCAAAATAAATATGTGACATGCTTTCAAAATCAGCTTAAGGCAATGAAGATGGTTTTGCAAAATGTATCCAACAGAGAAGTTTATATGGTTTCAAAAGTAAATGACAGGCTAGGTGTAGTCATGAATGCCTATAACCCCAGTATTTGGGAGGCTAAGACAGGAGGATCATATGTTTGAGGCCAACCTCAGCAACTTAGTGAAACACTGTTTCAAAAAAATAAGTAAACAAAACACCTGGGGTCTAGCTCAAAGGTAGAGTGTACCAGATTTCCATCCCCAGTACAAAAAATAAAATAAAAACAAAATAAAGATAACCTGAAATAAAAGGAATATCTGCTGAAAACAATATTAATTATTATACTATGAATCTTCAATACAAACAGGCTTAAACAAGAGACCGTTCCAATCATTTGTTTTCTCTCCTGGTAATGCTCAAAGAGGATTCATCAGAAGTCACAGCTAATGAGCAGTACTACTACATAACTCAGAGGGCACACTTAGACTTTGCCTTTTTATCCTCTAACTATAAAACTTTGACCATTAAAATTCCAATCTTCAGGGTTTTTTAAATGAAGATTATAATAACCACATTCCTCAGGTTTTTCTGAGAATCTAACAAACAACTTAATACTACCCAAGCACATTTGAGCTGTTACCAAAATCCTAAATGAGTGAAACTCATTAAGTGGAAGCAAACAAGTCTATTCTCTGTCTATCCCAATCAAGCACTCCTGACCTTTGGGTGGAATTGGGTCATTTTCAGATAATGAGCATATTCCCATCCAGAAACTTCAAGATGCAGAGGTGCTCTCATTTCCATAATTAAAGTGCATGTTCCTCATAATAACTAAACCACCTGATTTTATTTAAAGTTAGAATCTTCCTCTCACAGCTCAGACTTGCTGAAGACAGGAAGTTGACATGGAAAATGAAGACATGGAAAAGGGGAGGAGAGAGAGAGCAGAAAGCACAATAGATTTCTTCTTTCTTTGATCTGTTAGAGCTTCTCGGGATTTCCGTTAACTATTATTGCTTATTGCTCCATAGCTAAAGTGAATAAAAAGGACTAGAATGAGAGAATGATTAAAGATTGCATTTGCTGTGATTAGGTGACACACACATTGGGCTTGGCAGATATGGGACATGATTCATGCCTACAGTCTCTCTCCACTTTCTCATCTTATTTATTTTTGAAGTTTAGATTAACAAATCACCCTCAAACTTGGTAAGAATCCATTTTTATCTCTTCAGGCTCTGTAATTTATTTGGCCCAACAGGAGGATTTTTGTTTGGAGTTGCCCATGTGATTTTTTTGTTTGTTTGTTTGTTTTTTGTTTTTTATCAAGTAGTATTTAAGGCTAGAGTTATCTAAAGTCTCTGCTAGAAGAATCAGAAGCTTCCAGGGTCATGTCTGGAACTAGTGTAGAATATTGCATTGTATTTCTTTGGGTAGAGAGGAAATAAGGTCCGTTCATATTTAAATAAGAGGGTGAAGAGGTGGATGTTATCCTTTGAAAAGGTATAACAAGGAGTCCCTACTGAAGGGCCAATGAAATGTGGCATGTTAGTGCAGCAATTTATACCAAATACAATTTGTCATAGCACACTGTACTATGTGCTTAGGGCCTTGCTTTGAACTGTAAAATATTTTCATTTTAAATTCCTATTATGTAGATATTAAGAGAATGATAGTATCCAGTTCATTACCTCCACCTACACTTCACTTTTGCATTCACAGTGCTGCAATGATTTGTTTATACCCTTAGTTGCTAATCTTATGAGTGAAGAAATGGAAAGAATTCAAATCTTGTCTGGTATTTGAAACAAGTATTCCCATGAAAATTGAGAGAGGATGATCCCAAGTACTAGGCCAACCTCAACAATTTAGTAAGACCCTCAGCAATTTAGTATAACCCTATATAAAAATAAATAGATAGATAGATGATAGATAGATAGATGATAGGTAGATAGATAGATAGATAGATAGATAGAACTGCAGGTATAGCTTGGAAGTAGAATACCTCTGAGTTCAATTCCTAGTACCAATAAATAAATAAATAAGAACTAAAAAAGATTTGTGTAGGTGCAACTTCCAAAATCTGAATGAAGAATGATTTCAGGGTCTCCACAAATCTTCTCATATCATTTTTTGCAGTTGTACACTTTCTGAGCCATTAAAATCCTAGCAACAGCAACTATTTTTCTATCACTGTGATTTTTTTTTGCGGTACTGGGGATTGAACTCAGGGGCGTTCTACCTCGGAGCTACACCCCCAGCCCTATTTTTTATTCTTTATTTTGAAACCAAGTCTCACTAAGTTGCGGAGTGCCTCACTAGGTAGCTGAGGCTAGCCTCGAACCTGGATCCTCCGGTCTCAGCCTCCCGAATGCTGGGATTACAAGCGTGCGCCACCACGCCCGGCTTATCACTGTGATTTTTATTTTCAGAATGTCGTATAAATTGAATCTTTGAGCACACAATATTTTGAGATTTTTTTTTCACTCAGCATATTGCTGGTCAACATCTTATCAAAGTTATTGCATGTGTCAATCATTCACTATTGTTTATTATATAATATAGTCCATTGTATAAATGTACCATGGTTTTTACATCCACTCATTGTTGAAGATCATTTTCAGGGTCTCCAGTAATTGGTATTGTGAATGTCAAATAGTTGTTATAAACATTAGTATATGGAGTTTTTTGCATGCACCTAATTTCCCATTTTCTTTGAATAGATTCTTAGGAGTGAGACTCCTGGGTCGTAAAGTAAGTATATATTGAACTTTATAAGACCCTGCATATCTCCTTTTCAGACTGCTTGTATCATTTTGAATTTCAACCAACAGTAAAAGAGACTCATTGTTAGAATATTCACCAGCATTTTCTATCTTCAGTATTATTTTTTATTTTAATCATGCTATTAGGTGCATTGTAGTATCTCATCATGATGAATTTACTTTTCTTGAATATTGACTGATGATGAATATCTTTTTCTGTGGTATTTTATATTCATATATGCTCTTGGATGAAGTGCCTATTCAACGCTTTTGCCTAGTTTTTAAATTGAGCTAATTCTCTTCTTACTGTTAAGTTTTGAGTTTTTTTTTTTTTTATGTATACTAGATACAAGTTAACTTACAGATATATGATTTACAAATATTATCTCCCAACTGTGACTTTTTCTTTTAATAGCATATTTAGGACAGCAATTTTTAATGTTAATGAAATCTCTTTTTTTCTTCTGTTTTGATGGTACTGAAGACTGACCCAGGGGTGTTTTAGTAGTTTGTAAATAGAACACCCTCCTATTCCTCATGGGAGCATGGTAGCAATTTTGGAAGTGGGTCTTGGTTGTAATTTCAGCAGTGGATAAATCCATTAAAATTTTTCTGGGTACTAGACTGAGCTGGTAGAGTGTGCTGGAGAAGGTGGGTCTCTGAGGCTATAGCCTTAGGGATTATATACGGTTCCTCCTCCTCTCACTGGCTCTCTTGCTTCGGGCCTCCATGATGTGAGAGTTAAGACTTGTGCTCTCCCTCTCTCTTTGTCCTTCCACTATACCTTAAGATCTGTGGTTCCCCGTATCACATGGGCTGCTGGGCCTCACATGGACTGAACCCCAAATCTCTAAGGATACCATGAACAAATAAATCTTCCTTCCTGTAATTTGTACGGTTAGGTCTTTTAAATTATAGCTGTGAGAATGCTGCCTAAGACAGGTGCTCTGCCACTATGCTACACCCCCAGCCCCATTTTTTATTTTTAAACAGGTTTCACTAAGTTACCAAGGCTGGTTTGAACTTGCAATCCTCTGCCTCATCCTCCCAAGCACTGGGATTACAGACATGCACCACCACACAAGCTTCATATATCTTTTTTTAAGTTGAATTTTATTTTATTGGTGAATTATAATTACACATGTTTGTGAGATGCATAGCGATATATCCGATCATTCACCATCATTTGCTGAAAAGATAATCTACCTTTTATTTATCTTTGTACATTAAAAAAAAAGCATTGACCAGATTTGCATGTCTATTCCTGGAATCTGTTTTGTTGTGCTGATCTATGTAACTAACTATCCCTTTACCAAAACTACACTGTCATATTTATTATAATTTTATGGTAAGTTTTAAATTTAAGTACCATGATGCCTTCAAGTTGATCCTCCTTTGCTAAAATTGTTCTGGATATTATCTTTTTCTAATTTATTTATTTTTTCATCTAAATTTCCCCACAAGTTTGGCTGTATCTTCAAAAATCTTGCTAGAAGAGGGGTAATTATAATAATTATAATTGTGATGAATTAATAGATAGATTTATGTAGAACTGTAACATCATCATATTGAGTCATCTGATCCATTTCTAATCTTTCATTGTTAGTAATGGAAATACAATTGATCGATTATTTTGTGTTAACTTTTTTTTCTTTTGGCATTTCTAGAGATTGAACCCAGGAGTATTATACATCTGAGATACACTATAAGCCCTATTTTATTTTTTATTTTGAATCAGCGTTTCACAAATTTCTGGAGGACTTCACTCAGTTGCTGAGGCTGTCCTTGAACCTGTGATATTCTCTGTCTTAGTACTGGAATTATAGGTGTGCACCACCATGCCTGGCTCCTATGTGAAGTTTTATCCACTAATCTTGCTAAGTTGATTTATTAGTTCTAGGGGATTTTTTTTCTTATCATAAACATCTTGGAATTATCTACACAAACAATTCCATAGTCTGTAAATAAAGATATATATATATATTTTTTTTTTGCGGTACTGGGGATTGAACTCAGGGGCATTCTACCTCTGAGCTATACCCCCAGCCCTACTTTTTATCCTTTATTTTGAAACCAAGTCTCACTAAGTTGCGGAATGTCTCACTAGGTAGCTGAGGCTGGCCGTGAACCCGGATCCTCTGGTCTCAGCCTTTCAAATGCTGGGATTACAAGCGTGCGCCACCAAGCCTGGCTGCAATCTATATTCTTAAATGCCTTATTCTCCCTCCTTTTATAAATAGAGATAAATATATATATATATATATATATATATATGCTTAAGAACTTCTTAGAAAGGAAAGAAGATTTTTCATTATGGGTATGGAGGTTAATTATAACAAATATTTAATATTGATAAAATATATAAAGTTTTGGTATTAGAATTAAGAAGCTGGTATGAGTGTGGCCCATTCTTAAAGAAACAAAGAAGCCAAAATAGGAATAGATAAACCCAACTAGTGGAAGCAAAAGTGAGAGAAAGAAATAACAATGAAGCTTAGTAAATAAGAAATAGAAAAGGGTGGTGAAAGTATGACTAAACATACAAAACATCATTAAATGTGAATAATCCTACTAATTGAAATGAACTTTCTGAGTGTAGATTCATCTTTTATTTCAAAGCCAAATGCCCTTTAACTTCCCTCAATCTCCCAAATAAATAGACTAGTTCATAAAAAAATAAAATGTAATTGAGTAGTGAAAAATTGAACAAGAGATAAGCATATAAAAAAGAAATTCTAGACCCAGAAGTTCTCTCTGATGTTTAAAATTTTATTCTTCTAACTAACACTTGAGAGCAACAAGATCACAATATCTGATGTCTGGTTCTTGTGTTCAAATTTTAACTCTCCAACCTGCTAGCCGCTTAATAAATATGAAGATGCAGATGAAATGAATGATGATGTAGAAAAATGTAAGGCATTTAACATAGAGAGGATGGAGAAGCTATGAAATAAAATCCATTGTAGAAATAAAAAATAGAACTTATTCCCATAAAAACCTTTTCTTTATTCTATTTACATGAGAAAAATTAAAACTTCAGGAAGCAGAAATTTTGTTATTTTTAAATAATACATAATATACAATTGGAAAGATGCATTAAGATTCTACAATGCAATATAACTAGAGAAAAACAATACATGAAGAGTCTTAGGATATAGATGAAAGGGTTACAAAATTATGTGATGTACACACAATGGAATTCTACTCTGCAATAAATAAGAGCAAAATTATGTCATTTGTAGGAAAATGAATGGATCTGGAGAACATTATGTTAAGTGAGATTAGCCAGTTGTAGAAAGTGAAGGGTCATATGTTTTCTCTCATATGCAGAAGCTAAGGAGTAATCAGGTTATAAGAGGGACTTTAGATAATATAGGAGAAGACCCATTGGAGCCAGGGAGGTGGTCTAGGGTAGGGTAGTGGTCAGGGGAGGGAGAGTTAACAAAGGAGGCACTTCCACTGACATTAGGTACATATGTGAGAATACCATGCCAATCTGATCATCATATATGGGGAAGGGGAAGGAGCTGAGGAGAAGCTCACCAAGTGCTGTGTGTACGCGATGTCACTATCACCCTGAACTATATTACAATATGAAACTATAATGCATTATTAAAAGTTAAGATTAAGAATAAATGAATAACAGAAAGATCCAATATATTAGAAATCAAAGGGAGCAGTGAGAAGAGCATTTGTAGTTTTTCCAAAAGTGATAAAATTCACCAATGCAAGGATATAAGGATATTAAATAGTGAAAATTATCTTTTACTATGAAATTATACTTGTCAAACTTTGTATATGTGTGAGCGGGGAAGTGAAGGAGGGGAAAAACTCATAATTAGGTATTATGTGAATCAAGTTGTGTATAATATAGTTATTGAGGGACTAAGATACATAGTTTCCTCTTTTTAAATTTCCTGCTGAACATCTAGAGTTTGAACTTTTTCATGGGCCTACAATTGATTGTGTTTTTCTATTTCCAGTACTGTTTTATTTTCGCTTCCCAACAGAATGATGCATTGATGAGCACTGTTCTTAGTCCCCAGGAGATTCCTAGGATAAGCGTCCTGTGCTCACTTCATGGATCAAAATGTCAGGAACCAAAAACTGATCAATCAACTTATTGTTTGTTGTTAGTTCCTCTGAAGCAAAAACATGCCAGCTTTATTCAAAGAATTCTACCTGAAACACCTCTAAAGTAATGAGTTGGGTAGCATTATTACATTCATATTTTATGTGGCTTCACTAATATTTGGGATGTATATGCAGATGAAAAAAGCATACAATTTATAATATTCATTGTTGTAAATTGGAATTAAAATGGAAATGCACATAATTATATTCTCCATATGGCACAGCAGAAGTATGATTTAATCTTAGATGAAAAATGATAAATCGGTGTTATTATTGGGAAGCACACAATAACACATGGGATGCAGCCCAACAGCATCATTCTTAAATCAGCCTTAGAATTTCACAAGCGACTGAATGTCACAGATGGGAGCTGTTATTCATTTCACCTGCTTGACATGATGAGAGACATGATAAAGGCTCTCTAGTGAAATTAAAATGAAGACATCTAAGTCTGCCTCTACTCTACTGGTTACAATTGTTAGTGATGAGGCAGTTGCAGTGGCCAAAGGTCAACATTGATCATGGAGATCTGACAAGATAGCATAAGATTAATTCTAACAAGAATTTTATAGAAATCTCTTTTCATAATTTAGGTGAGTAACCTCATTGATCATAGAATCTCCCAAAAAAGAACACATGTCAGTTCATCCTTTTTCTCCTATATATTGATCCCATTTTCCATCTTTTTTCTCCAATAAATTGATCCAAATTTTTACTTTTCCCTTGGATTTCCATAATGCTACTAGCTCTACTATTTTATCTAGTATAATACAATTAATTTTCATATTATCCAACCTTTAACATTTTCCTATAGTCTTTACATTTAAGAATGCATATCTGGATTTTAATTATTAATACTACTTTTGTGTGTGAAAGTGATAAAATGTCTGTTTTTCTAATTCACAAAATGTATATGTTAATTCCAATGAATTTCCCTCTTTTACCCTGAGTGGTTTAGTGCCTTAAGTGTGTGGATGTTTTGTTTGTGTGTATATATGTATGCATGTTGGTGGAGATGTGTGTGTGTGTGTGTGTGTGTGTGTGTGTGTGTTGCTATATGTAGTTTACAATCTATATACTTCTAGGGGATTTTGAATAACTCATATGTCAAAACACATTATAAAAAAGTGAATTAAAGGGTTAATAAAAATGGAATAAGTTTATAGCAAACAGAGTAAATGTTTCTAAATATTTGAGATAAACTGATAACTACAACATGTCACTGAAATTTATTCTTAGTTTTCTTGAAAAAAAAAGAAAAAATGAAAACATATTGGATCGACCTTTAACCTGAAAGCATATGTAAACATTCACAAAGATAATCTATATCTGGATCTTCCAAGGGGAAACAATATATATTCAGCAGTGTGTTCTGAGTAGTAGCTGTATTTAAGAGTTATCTGTGGACAACATGTAGATCTTCAAAATTAAAACACATCAGAAAAGTGAAGCATTAATGAAAAAAATAAACGTATTGGAATATCTCAAGTCTCCCTCTGAGAAATAAAGCATTTGGTTAATGTGTGTGTGTGTGTGTGTGTGGTGCTGGGGATGATTTAACTCAGAGGCATTCTATCTCCCAGCTATACTCCCAGCCCTATTGTATTTTGGTTTGTAAACAGCATCTCCCTAAATTGCTGAGATTGGCCTCGAATCTGTGATCCTCCTGTCTCAAACCCAAATAATTACAAGTGTGTACCACCATGCCTGGTTTAGGTAATCTTGAAGACTTACAATGTAGCAGTATTAAGATTAAAATAAGAAGGAAAACAAAGCAATAAAAAATAACAAAAATTGAGATAAAAGCTATTTTAATTCCTGAGAACCCAGTCCAGGATAGTAGAAAAAGTAACCAACCACGGTTGTCTGAGCACAAGTCTCAAGAGTTTGGAGATTACTAAGAACAACCCCAACGGCATTCTTTTAATTCTCCAAATACAAGAGAGAAATATTTTTATAAATTTAGTTGAAAAGAAGAGTATAGTTTAAAAGGTAATATTCCACTATGCTTCTGGAACCAAGTCAAAATTTCTGGAATTGAGTGAGGGTAGAGTAGGGCAGAAATGATGTCTGTGGATATGGATCTAGGTCATCTAACAGAGGGCAAGAGGTGTGGCCAGAACAAAGCCTGCTCTGGTGAACAGTGAAAAGAAAAGAAGCATTTTGAAAAGAAAACAAAACTAGAAAGAAGACAGGAGTTTTAAACATGATACATGATGCTGTAGGATAAAAAGCAGGTGGAAAGGAAGAAGGAAAAATGAATTAAAGTATTACTATAAAATAGTACTTTTGTACTAGGAATTGAATTCAGTAACATTCCACCTTTGAGCTATACTTCCAGCCCTTTTAATTTTAAATCAAGGCCTCATTAATTTACCAAGAATCTTACTAAGTTCCTGAGGCTGGCCTCAAACCTATGCTTCTCCTGTCTCAGCCTCCCAGGTTTTAGGATTACAGTCATGCTCTGCCTCACCCAGCTATGAAATAGTTCTTGATGTCTGATAGTTTAAATCCTCAAACTCTTCTGTTCTTCAAGATTTCTGTGATTATTCTTGGTAAATGTAGAAAACCCTTATGATTTTTTTTATAATTTATTTCTTTATTTTACTTTACTCAAGAGCATTTTCCTGAGCTACACACCCCCAACCCTAATTTAATTGTTACTTTGAAATAAGATCTTGCTAGCTTGCTGAAAGTCTCACTAAATTTCTGAGACTGGTCTTGAAACTGTTATACTACTGTCTCAGTCTCCCAAATACTGGGATTACAGGTGTGCACCACCACACGTGGCAGAAAGAACTGATTTCTAGAAAATCCTAATGCTATATTGATTGGATTTGTATTATGCAGTAGACTAATCTATTGATAAATTGGTGAAGTGGTATTTTTAAAATATTCAATAATGGCCGGGCGTGGTGGCGCATGCTTGTAATCCCAGCATTTGGGAGGCTGAGACAGGAGGATCTGGGTTCGCGGCCAGCCTCAGCTACCTAGTGAGGCCTTCTGCAACTTAGTGAGACCCTGTTTCAAAATAAATAATAAAGAATAGGACTGGGGGTGTAGCTCGGAGGTAAATGCCCCTGAGTTCAATCCCCGGTACCGCAAAAAAAAAAAAAAAAAAAAAAAAAAAAAATTCAATAATGCCTTGATATTTGCATATCAAACTCATTATTTTTGTTTCATTTCATTTTCATTAATTGTAGTTTTTAGTTCTAATTTTTTTGTTATTTTAAACTTTTATTTCCTTGCCAAATCTTAATTTCTCTGCTGAAATTTTTATGGTTTCTTCACCAATTATGTTCTATTCTTTACTTTTGGTACTTTATGCTGCATATAACATAATTTGGTAAATATTACTCTCCAATATTATATCTCTCTTTCCCTCCTCTCATGTCTCCCCCTTCTCTCCTTCCTATATTATAATGGTTTTCCTTCCACTTTCATTACATATCTTTTTTTCCTCTAACTTTCATATATGAGGGAAAACATATGACACTTGTCTGTGATTTACTTTGCTAACTTGATGCTATCCAGTTCCATTTATTTTTCTGCAAATTATGCAATTGCATTGTTTTTTATGGCCAAGTAAAACTTAATATAGTTCAGTTATACCACACCTTGGTATTTGTCCAACAAATTAGAGACAGATACTTGCATTCTCATGTTTATCGTGGCAAAATTCACAATAGCCAGGTTCTGGAATCAGTCTAGGTGTCCATTCACTGCTGAGCTGATAAAAGGAAGATGTGGCATATATATACACACACACACACAAAAAAACTTTTATTCAGCATTCCGCTCCTATTTCATGTTTATTGTCTAGGGGATAGAGAAAGAATTAAAGGAAAGGTATTATCTTCTCCATGACTATAGCTACTCTTCTCCCAAGGCATAAACCACAAATGTCTCAATATCAGAATTATAGCCAATCATTTTTGTGAGCTCCTCTGAGGATTTTGAGCAGAATCTCTGAGTATATATTTATTCTTATATCTGTGGCCTCTCAGACCTTTATGTCCCCTTGGCTGGCATACTCTACATTTATAAATTCACTAAAAATATTATGAAAATTGTTCTTACTATTTGTGTGACTTGCTCAAATATACAATCATTTCTGTTCCATCTTTTATCACAGATACTTGCCTTTTCTAAGACTTCAAGTTAGTTGGGTGCCCTGTGATCTTCAGTCTGTAATTGTTTATAGAAAATTTCTGAGTGAAATTTTCCCAGTTTGTTGGTTAACTGTTTTGTACAAGAATACAAGTTGTCAGTTTTCCATATTCAAAAAAGCTGAAGTAACAGTATTCTTTGAATAAATATCAGCTTATTCATTAACAAAATTCACAATGTTGTATTCATATTTCAAGGAGCAGAATAGCATAACTAACTCATAACCAGGCATAATGATAGTCAAAACCAGATTGAAAACTTACAGAAAAGATATTGAAAAGGCTATTAATAACACATTCAATGATTCAAGAGAAATTATGTATATAATTAACAAATCCACAGAGAATATAAGCTCCAAGATAAAAATTTCAAATAAAGGAATTCTTGAATTCAAAATTCAGTATTTGCAATAAAAGTTAACTGAATTGGCTTTATAGCATATTAGGGCTTCAAAATAAAATTAAAAGTGTGAACTTCAACATTAGTCACTAGTAACAGAGTATGATCTTCAGTTTTATTAATTGGGCTTATTGACCAATCAATGTTTAAATAAATAAAAATGATAGTCTAGTATTTCTTCCAGCAATGGACTATTTTAGTGCACATAGAAATTGAATGAATTTTACCTAGTGAAAGTTCTAATAAATTTCTTGCATAAAGATTAATGAAAAAAAGAGTAATGAAATGTATGAAAATTAGCAAATCATTAAATACAGCATGTGATCTTCTCAAGTGCTTTAGATGTTTAGAAGAAGTCAAAGACTGAATGTATTATTCTAATTATATAAGGCTATATGATCAAACTAACACTCAAAATCTGGAAAAAATTTTTGAACAACTAAGTGGATAAGTACTTATATAACTCTTACCCTTGACCAGTCTTAATTTTTATTTTTTCCTATGTATTATTTGATGTCATTTTCACCCCAATCTCATGAGTGGGTAATATTATTATCTACACATTGGAGATGTAGTAATAGAGTAAATGACAAATCAAGTAATTGACATAGTATAGTAAGTGGCAGCCTTAGGATTTGAATCCAGGCTGTCTAGGTCCAGGGAAAAGCCATGAAACACTTCATTACATTTCTTTAACAGGCTCAATATCATCCAAGAGTAATGAGACCATATAAGCAAAAGTATAAGGATGGGGATCAACCTCCTTTGACAAAGCAATTGCTCTGTTATCAGCGATTTGAGTTGGGCTTGTGAGTGCTTATTGGCAAGGTAGGGTAAGATCAGCACTTGGAAGACCTTTTGTAGTATTGTTTGGCAAAACTGCTGAGAGTCTTCTCTAGGCACAAACAGAATCCCCTGTCCTTTCAATCATGTTTTATTGATTTCTAGGCTAAGATAAAGAACAAAAACTGCATTCGATTATGTGATGGATGATCCCCTTTAAGTGATGGACTCAGCTAGAAATATCAGCAGAGAAATTCAATTCACAAAGCATTGCTTCACATGACACACAGCTAGCTACAAGCTCAATTGTTATTTTTTAATAGAGTTGCCTTTTGTGAATTCCTTATTGCTTCTCAGAGGCAACTGCCTGAAGACTCTGGAATAATACATTTGTCAAGATTAAAAAAAACCTGCCTTTGAGAAACAAAGCTTTTCATATGGAAGAGATGCTTCAGTTGTTCTTACTGTTCCCCAATTATAATAATTTAAGAGCTCTGACCTTGGATTAGTGCCCTGAAACCAGCAGGAGGGAAAGCAGCTCTAATACTCATGACAGTGATTTATTTCTTGTAGGCATTTATCCTAGGGTAATCTAGCCTAACTTTGCTACCAATTACCCTTGACACACTCAAAACTCTTAAGTTATATACAGTTTTGTGTACTGTGTATGTATGTGTGTATATACACGCACATATATGTAGCCTTTAGAGCATACTTAAATGTCATTACTACTAAAAAGTCTTAATAATCATAAAGTAATTATTTGATGAAGTAGTTATTTGAATTCATTTTTAAGAAATATTATATATGCTCATGACTTCCTATTTGTCTAGCAACTCATTGGATTTAGAAGTAAGCATTGCCAATTATTGGAAATGGTGTAAGGAAAACTGAAAAATCACCCAAGATTCTGGCGTTTTCCTACTGTTACTGAGTGTTAGGTTTGGATCAATTAGAAAGGAACTATTTTTTCAATAGGCTAAGCTTAAAACCTGATGAAAACAACTAAACACAGCACCAGATGAAAATTTTGGTCAAGAGTTGTTATGGTTTGGATTTTAGACTGTCCCCCTAGACTTCATGGAGACAAGGCAGCCATGTTGGAGGTGGGGCTTGGTTGCAGAGGAAGGAGCTCTGGGGCTGTGGCCTTGGAGGTGGTATATGGTCCCTTCTGCCCTTGCTCTGTCTCTCCTGCTTCTGACCTCCATGACTTGAGAGCAGAGCTTTGCTCTCCCTCTCTCTCTGATCCCTGTCAGCATGACCTAAACTCTGCAGATGTAACCAAGACAAACTTGGACTAAAATCCTGAAATCCCCAGAACTGTGAACAAATATATCTTCCTTCCTCTAAGTCATAGTAGTCAAGTGTTTTGGATTACAGCAGTGAAAATGATGACTAAAACAAGAATTCATCACTGTTCTATAATTATCAGAGAATTATTGTACTTCTTTTTTTACGGTACTAGAGATTGAACCCAAAGGTATTCTACCTCTGAGTTACACCTCCAGCCCTATTTTATTTTTTTTATTTTGAAACATGGTCTCACTAAGTTGCTGAGGGCCTCGCTAAGTTGCTGAAGCTGCCCTCAAAACTGTGATTTTCCTGTCTCAGCCTTCCAAGTACTGGGATTACAGGTGTGTACCACTACACTCAGTGGATATTTTACTTACTACTGTAAAACTAAGGTGATTTTAAATATCAGTTTTAGAACAGGAACTTAAAGAATTATTGGGTGAAGGTATTGATGGAAAAGAATATTGGAAAATGGGTCATAAGTTATAAATACATAATAAACATGCAATTATTGGGCCTCAGGTTTAGTATAATTGACTATTCTATAATGGTAAGGGACATGATGTTTTTGCAATATCATATTATCACTGAAAGGAATATTCATGACTTTGCTTAAAGCCTTGTGCAATCATTGTGCAATTGAGCTCTCTTAACCACTAAATTTCGGGAAAATGACTTTTATCAAAATTGAGATACTTCTTTTTCTCATAAAATGAAAGTTTTGGAGTTGTATAACCTATTATGTTTTTTTACCTTTTTACTTTGACTAACAGTAATCAAATTAGTTTAAATAGTTGGTATATTTGTTTCCCCTATCTGTGTTTATTTCCTTGTGTGTATATGTGTGTGTGTGTGTGTGTGTGTGTGTGTGTGTGTGTGTGAATGTATGTATTACTAGGGAATTAACCCAGGAGCATTCTATCTCTGAGCTATACCCTCATCCATATTTTATTTTTAATTTGAAACAAAGTTTCACTAAATTGCTGAGGCTGGCCTCAAACCTATTATTTTCTTGTCCTAGCTTCCCAAGAACTGGGATTATAGAAATATGCCACCACTCCTGGCTTCATTTTCATTATTGACTCATAATTGAATTGTTTCTTTTATTGTAAGTTGCTTTCAGTCAGTGTGGGTTATATTATTTTTTTATCTCATTTATTCAATGTTTTGCTCAAAATTTCCTTGGAGCCATAGATGGAAACTTAATTATAATATTTATACTATGTAGGCAATTAGTTTCAGTCATTTTAGTACTGACTTTTCCTACCTAATTTTAATCATGTCTAAAAACCTTGAGAAAAAGTGAGCCCATAATTATAGATACTTGCGAGGAGCATTATGATCATATTTATAAGCCAGACTTCTTTAGAGTCAGAAAATGCTTTGTTTCACAATTGAATTAAATTTAGTAGTTGTCTCTTGAAAACTTGAATTGTATTAGGTACTATGAGTAAGACCTTTTGATTCAAGATGAATATGAAAAAAATTCTACTATTACAAGTAAATAACTATACCCAGTCCAACCCTGCTGCAGTAGTAGACCTATTGATTCAATATTTTTGAGTTATTTTTATGTGTTACATATCCTCCCTTCCTTTGGTGTACAGGCTGATGAGGCTTCCTTCTCCCTGGAAATATGCTTTTGTTTGCTTTTCTCATGCTTAAATGATTTTTGAAGGTTTAAATATTCTACAGATTATACTAAATGGTATAATAGCAGCAAGAGCTTAGATTACATATAGACCTGTGTGCATACTACTTTTCTTCTCTACCTTCTGCATTCAGTGAAAGGGAGTATTATCCTACACAGATGATTAGACTGGATAATTTCTAGCTTCCTTTAAGAAAAAACTGGTATATTTGACTATTTGACTATTTGACTGCAGTTTTTAAGAGGGGCTTGAAAAGAATAATCAGAAAAAGATCAGGAATGCTGAGAGAACTGTTGAGCCATAAAATATACTAAAAACTCTACAAAATGACCTATACATGTATTAAATGAATGAAATTAACTGTTGCAATTACCCCATTTTTGTAAAAAAAAAAAAAAAAAAACTTACCAGAAATTCAAATTCTTTTCACATATATTGTTTTCTTTTTGTACTGATTCTCTTAATAATAATAATGAATTGAATTTTTGGCTTTTCTGCTATGTATGATGCTTCATTTCTCATATGACAATGTTTGATCTTCTTATGAAGATTTTTGCAAGAATGTTTTTATATTAAAATGAATATTTTAGCAACATACGCAATTAAATTCAAGTTTGATTCTTACAAGCACATATAACAAGTTATGTTGGGAAATGGCTTTCATCTTACTATCAAAACCACAATTTTCTTTCTTCTCAATTTATGTCTTTTGATCATGATATAATTTATATTCCGTAAAGTATAACCATCCTGGTATATAGTCCTATGAGTTTTAAGAAATTAATACAATCATGTAACCACTATCACAATCAAAATACAAATTGGTTATATCAACCCAAAATACCCCTTGGAATTCCCTTGCAAAAAGTCCTCTTCAGAGTCATATGGTATGTGATCATCTGAGCCTGCCTTCTTTTGCTATTATGATTTGAGATTTTTATATGTCTTCCCATGTATCTGTAGTTCACTGCTTTTTTCTGTCTAAACAGTATTCCACAACATAGATTCATCCTGTCTGAGCACACAATCACGTATTTGAGGACCTCTAGGTAGTTTTCATACTAAGTCACTATGAACAGGCTCATATGGTGCTTCATATAAGCATCAGTTTTCATATTTGAATAAATAATGTTGAGATTGTTGGGTCATGTAGTTAGTGCATGATTCATTTTGTGAAAACACGCCAATGATTTTCAAAAATATCTCTAAGATTTTCCCTTCCCAACATCAATATATAGAAGTTCAGTTGCTTTGCAAGTGTGCCAATATTTGTAAATCAGGATATAGAAGAATTAGAACAGTTATATATTTCGGGTGAAACAATAAAATTATACATGCGCTTCTAAAAACAGTTTGGTAATTTCTTTAAAAGCTAAACTCATACACATCATATGACCTATCAAATTCTAATGCTAGAAATGCAGGAAACCTGGTAACATATGCACACTCAAAGACATATAAATGTTCACACTAGCTTTGTACCTAATAGCCCAAAACTGGGGAAAAAAGGGTACTACCATCAAAAAGTGATAGAAAAACAAATTATAGTACTTCTATGTATTGGAATATATGACAATAAAAATGAATGAAATACTAATGCATGCTATAGAATACAACAAAAGCCAGCTAGTGGTATGAGCTACTGATTCATGCAAATAGATAGATCTCAAAATAGTCAAGCTAAGCAAAAGCAGTCAGAGGAAGAGAGTGTACACTGTAAAATTCCACTTATAAAAAATTGTATACAATGCAAAGTAATCTAAGATGACAAAAAGTAACTATATGGTTGTCTGTGGATGGTAATTATAAGGGATATGAATTTTCAATATTACTGAGGATCAGCAGGAAGTTCTCAGGGGTAATTTATAATTTCATTGTCTTTACTGTGGTGATGGTTTCATAAAAATGTATCAAATTATACACATTACATAGTAGCAATTTATTCTATTTAAATTATACTTCCTTAAACTGAAAAAATTAAACCCTAGCAAGTATTCAGAAATAAGAAACTCATTATATCTGTACATATTTATATCTATATCTGTAGATTCTTTTGTAGCAATGAGATGAACCCAGGGGATTCTACTTCTGAGCTATACTCCGGTCTTCTTTTATATCTTTAGTTTTGAAACAGGGTCTCATTATGTTGTGAGGCTGTCCTTGAATCTGTGATCGTGTTGTCTAGGTCTCCCAGGTATTGGGATTACATGTATACACCATTGTGCCCAGCTATTTGAATATCTTTCATCTATTTGTCATCTATCAATCATCTTTGTACCTTCTGAGAGAGGATTTATAGGGAACAGAGCAAAAGAGTGGTGATGAGTAAAGACATTAGAAGAGTCAAAACTTTTTAAATAAAAGAAAAAGTTGATTAACTTACATTAACTTAACTTCAAAATATATTGAAGTTACTATAGTCAGAACAGTGTGGTAAGGTTGAAAGATAGATAAAGTTGTCATTTATTATCTTTAGTACTGATTATTACAACTGCCTATGCATATATATGTATGGAGGCTGTATAGGCGTTGATATTATATTCATTTCTAAGAGATAGAGCTTATTCCTGTCCTAAATATTTTCTCGGAATTGGCATGAGTTACTATAGCATTAAATTGTAATGTTATATGCTAATATAAAATCTCTATTCTCCTTCTGACTTCTCACTTACTTTTCCCTTAGATAGAAACTTCAACATTTTCAGTTAGTTGGAAAGTCACCATGCATGGGCCAGATTTTCCTTTCTCTAGGGAGCAAGCAGCCTGCAAAGGACATCCTTCTTACTAACTCTTGGAGCAAGGCCTAACTTTAAGTGATCTGACCCCTACTATTTCCTATTTAGGACGGAGTAGATGAATCTAATTCTGCCAGAAATAATGTTTCCTAATATCTGTCTTTAACTGTAACAGGGACAATATTTTGATTTCTATTTGTCTTACTCCTTTGTTTTATTATTCAAGGAATATAGAATTCAGATTAGTAAGTAGAACAGTATTTTAAGGGCTCTTTCATAATCTTCTCTTATTTCAGAGATAGGACAAACATCTAATTCATCCTTTAGATTTCTTTCTTTCTTTTTTTTTTTTTTTTTTGTGGAACGGGGGATTAACTTGTGGAGTGCCTCACTAAGTAGCTGAGGCTGGCCACGAACCCGGATCCTCCAGTCTCAGCCTCCCAAATGCTGGGATTACAAGCATGTGCCACCATGCCCAGCGACCTTTAGATTTCTTTAGTCAACCAGTCAATATGTCAATAAACATTTGTTCCTATCATCTACATTGCTTTCCATTTTACACAGGCTAAAATATGTATATATATAATATATTTATTATCTACATAATATATCTACATAAAGATATATATATACACATATATATATTTAGATTCTATCACCAGCTCTTTTCCTCCAACCCTCTTCTCTGTAAATGTTAATAGTGACAAAATGAGTAGCATAAATTCTTAAGATAATATAGCTAAGAAGTTATTTTATTAGTAGATTTTCAAAGGACCACATGTGTTGACAAATTTATAAACTATTCTCAAAAGCTTAGTTCTGTGAGTAATAAACGGTTTGCTTTCAAGGGAACCCCTATTTCATATTTTGCATATATGTTCCTACTGGATCTTCTAGCACCAGCTACAATAGTGCTTTAAACAATTTTCAAGGTTTGTCAGTGACCCAAGTTTAGTTAACCCATATAATGCCACATTGCATGTTCGGGCCCTTCCTATACCTCTTTTGCCTCTGCTTCCTAAATTAAAAGAGGAGATCTCACTGAAGCAGTTAGAGATTATCCTCTACCTCTGCCTGCTAGTAGATGTTGAACTTCCCAAAGTCCTTATTTCACTTTCAGGTGTAACTCATCTCTACAAGCCATCTAGTCTCATACATTCACATTACTCTATCCTGATACTGCAATTTCCTCAAGTTGGAGAAGTAATATAGTTGCTACAATGGAACTTAGATAATACTAAATTTTCTATTACACCAATAATAATAGAAAATTTACCTTAGAACTGCCACAAAAATGGGTATATGAATATTCAATACCTTTGCTCTATTATTATATGGAAGAAATTAGCAATGAAAATATGTTAAATAGACTTGAAGTGATGATAAAAAGAAAATCAGATCTCAAAAATTATAAAATTCATTTCAAAATTGAGTGAGGAACAAAAATGTCTAAGAGTTTTGTGCATTTATCATATGCATAACACAGAACATAAATATTCTATGATAACAAAGGAATTGTATATTCCTTTATGTTAATAAAGGAAAAAGATTTGACTAAGTTACAATTGAGAAGTTAAGAATGTCAATAAGAATCCAAGAAATATATTGATTGAAAAAATTAAAGTAAAAAAATAAAGTAAAAAATTTAAAATTTTTCCTCTGATGCCATAATAATGAAGCTAATACATAATTTTTAAGGGCTCACATGAATTTTGTCAATTCACACAGAAATATGTTATCCTATGTCTCCTGACAACACACACACACACACACACACACACACACACACACACATACACACAGAGTTGTTTGGTATTTGTTAGAAAATTGATGCCTAAGAGCCTCTTGTTGCTATTTTGGGTATTGCCTGCTGTCCCAGAATTAGTGCCAGCTCAAATCTACTAGCAAATAATGAAATCTTTTGAGGCAGAAATGTTATTTTTGCTTTTATTTTTCTCATTATGCATATTCACTAATAGTTGTGAAATATTTACAGCAGCACTTCAGATCAAATTACCTGAGGGGAATGCATTTCTGCCAAGGATATTTCTGTATAGGAATCATCACTTAAAAAATACTAACAAACAAACAAATGAAAAATGCTTCCTGAAATTAGGTCATTATGTGAATTGCCACAAAAAAGCATGGTGTTTCCTCTGATGATTATTGTGTTTGAACTTCTGACAGAATAGTTTATATTTAATAAATAAGTCAATACACCTTAATTATTGATTTTAAAACAATAAATGTATATCATCCTATTAAATGAACTATCACTTAATATAACTCCCAATGTGCCATGCAGACTATGAAACTATGTGTTGTTCACAAAAATAAAAGCCATTTTTGTGTTCTGTATGTAAGTAGATATGTTATTATATCATTCTGGGCATGATGCACTCAATAAATACTTATTAATCATATTAATATGTCTGCAAAAGATTTTTGTCATTTTAAGATTTTAAAAGAACTCTGTGACATAGCTTTGATAATATATTCTCATTAAAATACTCTCCAATTGCCAGGCATGATGGCCTGTAATCCCAGTACTTGGGAGGCTGAGATGGGAGGACTGCAGGTTTGAAGACAGCCTCAGCAATTTAGCAAGCCTCTCAGCAACTTAGGGAGATCCTGTTTCCAAATGAAAACTAAAATCACTCTGGGCCCTTGAGTTCAATCTGTAGTGTCAAAGAAAAGTAAATAAATTAACTAATTAAGTTAACTCTTTACTTTTTGACTCCCTGTATATAAATTAGGTCATTAAATAAATACAAATATAATGACCTAAATATATATATATATATATATATATGAACATAATGACCTAATATAATGACCATTATATAAATATAATGAGCTAATATAAATATATAAATTAGGTAACATAAATGTGTGTGTGTGTGTGTGTGTGTGTGTGTGTGTGTGTGTGTGTGTGTGAGAGAGAGAGAGAGAGAGAGAGAGAGAGAGAGAGAGAGAGAGAGAGAGGCTGGAGATTAAACCTTAAACCCAGGGACATTTTACCTCTGAGCTATACCCCAGGCATTTTTTTACTTTCTGTTTTTTTGAAACAAGATCTTGATAAGTGGCTGAGAGTCTTATTAAGTTGGTGAGGCTGGCCTTGGATGTGTAATCCTCCTGTCTCAACCTCACAAGTATTGGAATTATAAGCATGCACCACCATGCCCTGCTATCTCTGTCTATTTTATCTATTACATTGTACTTGATTTCTACCCATCTTTTTCTATTCCCATAAATTTTTCACCTGTTCAGGTAGATTGCAGAGACCTGATCAACCGCACAGCAGATACCTTTACTCTTCCACATTATATTATGGTTATCTTAAGTACTGTTTCTACAACCATTAAAAGTCCAATAGAAATATAAACTATAGATTTAAACACTCAAAACATTTTAAAGAGCTCAATAGAACAACTTTAGTTGTTTTTATCTTCATTATTTATCCCTACATTTCTTTCTGAAGCCATTTCCATTTTGTATGCATGCAAAACTAGCAACTAAAGCAAGGTCTGGTGACAACAATGCCACAAAATCCCTTAGTTTTCTTTTTTCCTGAGAATGTCTTTATTTCATTCTATTCATAAATTATTTATTTATTTATTTATTTATTTATTTATTTGGTTCTGAGGATTGTACTTAAGGACATACTACTTCTGAGCTATGCTCCCAGTCCTATTTTAATTTTAATTTTGAAACAGTGTCTCATTAAGTTGCTAAGAGCCTTGCTAAATTGCTGAGGTTGGCTTTGAACTATAATCCTGTCTCAGCCTCACAAGCACTGGGATTTCAGATATGTGCCACCATGCCTGGTTTAGAATTTTTAACTATATATAAAAGTCTAAATTGAAGCCAGGTGTGGTGGCGAACACCTGTAATCCCAGTACTAGGGATTTATTCTTTATTTTGAAACCTAGTCTCACTAAGTTGCGGAGGGCCTCACTAGGTAACTGAGGCTGGCCGCGAACCCGGATCCTCGGGTCTCAGCCTCCCTAATGCTGGGATTACAAGCATGCGCCACCACGCCCGACAGTTTCTCAGTTTTTCAATTTTGACATTTTGGACCAGATAATTCATTATCGTTTTCATT